>JABVXW010000312.1:0-62860 GCA_013365375.1 Litomosoides brasiliensis
TATTATTTTTTTTATTTTTATTATTATTATTATTATTATTATTATTATTATTATTATTATTATTATTATTATTATTATTATTATTAGTAATAATGGTAATAATAAAAACAAATGACAATATGTAAATTGAAAATTTAATCTCAATCAATTATATCTTTAAGATGTAATTAAAAATGCTTAAAATGTCGCTAAACGTGTCGCTTAAAATAATTCTCGTATTTTTCGTCTACCAAAAGATGAGTGATTGGAGAAAAAAGGATAACAACAGTTATTATGACAATAAATATATTCAATGATAGGAATATGCGAAAAAATTATTGCGCTCGAAGAATGAAAACGCTACGTGAAGGTTGGCCACAGGAAGTGATGGCGTGCGATGAAATTGAAAAGCATCCGTTTCAAAAATTTTGCAACATACACGATGCTCTTATAAATAAGATACACGGTATCACAGCACCTGTCATTAATGACGAAGCGGATTATGATGAAGATTTTGACTAATCACCTTATCAGTGATAAAGTGAAGTTGCAATCAGAAGAGTTATGATTGATTAATCAACAATTTGAATAGATTCTCTAATTGTATTTCTGTTTTTATCCTTTGCTTAACAGCTGTTGTTCGAGACTGATCGAAACTTTTCACATTTACCTCATTCTACGCAAATCTTTTGTGCGGCGGATTTTCAATGATATAAAAAATAGCATTGGAATTAACGATGAAGTATTGAATATGCCATTAATGATTGTTTAATTTGCAAAGTAATAACTTTAACGATTTAATTAAAAATTAAGTTGTAAACTTACATAGTTCATTTCAGGCAGTTCTTTTTTTAAATCTTAATAAATATATTTTTGTTTTTTATTTTAAATAAATACATGTTAGGTTATGGTTTGCTAAAAATTTTTTGTCGTGTTTTTACAATCAGCATGATTAAATCGTTTGTTCATTTTGAAATATTTTGAAATTCACACGATCAACATTTGCATATAATTATTTGTATTTTCAAGCACAGAAAATAATGAAATATTGTTGAGCGTAGAAGATATTATCAGGCAAACATTTCCAGCATCTTGAAAGTTCAATTTCCTACATTTAAATGTTACTATTACTCTTTTCAAAATTTAAATAACGTCATAGTCGTGAATCACAACCATATTTATTATTCACAAATTAGCGTAATACGTATAAATATTATTTGAAACTTTTATACGTACTTTTTTTACAGGTATTTTTTAATTGTATAATATGATATTAAATTTTTTTGCTACGATTTTTCATCAGAACTTCCTGCATATAATTTCTTCCACAATTATTTCTTTTCGAAATTTTTGACTTAATTTGAAAACCCAATTATCAAAAAAATGTAGTCAAAAATCGTTAGGTGTAATTTTAGTGTATATTAAAAAACATTAATAAGAATTGGACATTTGCATCTTAATTAAAGTGCCAATTTAAAAAGATTGGCAAAAGTAAAAGCAATCAAATTCAACACTTTTGAAAATTTTAGTACCACAGGTAGTAGATTAATGATTATGATGTGTGGTATGAATCAGAAAAGAGATCTTCGACAAAGTGAATAGAAAACTAGAAAGGGTTTTTTAAATTCAATTAAATTCAGCTAAATTATCAAACTGTTTTTACAGGTTGCACTGATAAGCAATAACTATCAGCTGATCGTCAAGAAGATAATATTTAAAGTATTTTAGAATCCAAAAATCATCTTCTAGGAGCTGCTAAAAAAATAGAAATTTAAGCAGCGATTCAAAGTTAAATTTGCTTTCAGTAAGTATTGGACGAACAAAAGAACAGGCAACCTTTAGCCCCCTTCCTTTATATGATCGGTGTTTTTTCCATCACCCATTCTCAAACGGTTTTTCCAAGTTTAAAAATATTTTGAGATTAATTTCAAAATTTTTTATATGCGAAATTATATTACCTCATTCTCCTTGATTACATTTTAGAAATAATTGCACACAACAATGGAACAGAAACAACAATGTGTAGGGTGGTGGTACCAACTGTTTTCGCAATGCTACGTCAACGTGATTTACTGTTCTTAGCAATATCTCTTGAAGGTGGGCGTCTGGGGTCAAGGGTTATGGGTTTAGCCCTGAGTTGTTTTTTTTTTTAGATCATTGGTAACTGAAAGCAGGTTTAATATTTGCTTTGGTGTAGAAATTGTATTTTTATGAGTTTTGTATTTCTAATTAGTGTTAAAAAAATTTCTTATACCTCCGATATTTTTTCTTTAGACTTATAAAATTCAGTAGGTTATCAGATTTTTAAAATCGTGGTTTTTGAAAATATTATTGATATCTAAAATATTTTATGTTAATATTAATTACTGTGGATAGTAATAAGAGAGTGGGAGTAATTCTTGTAAATTGCTTATAAGAATCCATGACATTTTCTTCCTTTTTACAAAGCATATTATGTTTCTAATCATTTACAGAAGAACATGACAACAGTAACTATCCCGGGTTCTCTTGTCAATAAGCGGAAAAAGCATTTTCTGGGCATGCCTGCACCAGCAGGTTACGTTGCTGGTGTTGGTCGTGGTGCAACTGGTTTCACCACACGTTCAGATATCGGTCCGGCCCGTGATAGTACCGACTTACCAGAATTACCGCCAGCTGGTCCGACAAAAAAGAGCCGTGAGGATGATGATGATAAGAAGGATGATAATGAAGATCTGAATGATTCCAACTATGATGAGGTCCAGCTAGCTGCGTTTTTTTTGCTGAATCATAGGAGAAATATGATGCTACTTATTGTAATTCAAATTGAAGCGTTTGAGCACTACTAGCTAACTTTATACATGAGGAATTTAGAATGGTTTTCTTGGAAGATCTCTTTAGTTGATGGTCTTGATAACTTTTTAAGCGAATTTTTTAAACCTTAATTGGTAATTAGTAGCATCTTTATTCATGTTATGTATCGAAATTTTAGTTCGAGGGTTATGGTGGGAGCTTGTTCTCAAAGGATCCTTATGATAAAGATGACGAAGAAGCGGACGAAATTTACAGTGCCGTTGATTCTCGGATTGACGAACGTCGGAAAGAATACAGGCAAGCTTGTTTATTAGCTGGTGGTTATTGCCTTTAGCGCTTTCTCGATCAATAGTGATTTCATGGATTGATTTCATGCTGTTCAACTTTCTTAATCGGTTGCTATTTGATTTAGAGAGAAGAAGTACAAAGAAGCAATAGAAAAATATCGTAAAGAACGGCCTAAAATTCAACAAGAGTTCTCTGATTTGAAACGTCAGTTGTCTAACGTGACGGAAGCGGAATGGTCGGCAATTCCAGAAGTTGGTGATATTCGAAATAAGGCAAAACGTAATCCACGGGCAGACAAGTATCCTTTTCTAATTCTTATTATGAGCTTTTATTAATGGCCGTTGTTCGCAATTCCGAATTTTGTTTTTGTAACGGTACATAAACACAGTTTTCGAGAGAGAAGAATAGAGAGTTATTTAGTACAGGAGTCATAACCAGCAGTTATTCTTTATATACTGTAGTATTTAGGATCACTCCGGTGCCGGATTCAATAATTGCATCTGCAATGTCGTATGGTCAAATGAGTACCCAGATGGACAGTCGTATTCAGTCAGGTCTGCTAACACCAATGGGTTCCGGAATTACCTCAACGTTTAGTGGAATGACTTCTACATACGGCAGTGGTTTCATGTCAACACTAAGTGGTATAAAAAGTGGCTTATTAACACCAGGCTGGAAGACCGGAATACAGTCAGGCTCTTCATCATCTGCAGACCTTGATTTACGAAAAATTGGCCAGGCTAGAAATGCAATCATGGATATCAAATTAAATCAGGTATCGTTCATTTGTACAAACAGCGGTGAGAGTATTATATTTGCATTAGATTTCTGTATAGGCATAATTTAAAGAAATATATTTTGTTGGACAAGGTCTTTACTATCATTTTGTGTGACAAATTAGGTTTCGGATTCGGTTACGGGACAAACAGTGGTGGATCCAAAAGGTTACTTAACAGATTTGCAATCAATGATACCGCAATATGGTGGTGATATTAATGACATTAAGAAAGCTCGTTTGCTTTTGAAATCAGTTCGAGAAACCAATCCACGCCATCCACCAGGTAAAGTTGTTCTTTGTTCCTGCATAACATTTCATGATATGTATTTAAATTTTGCACTATAATGGCATTCGTTTTGCTAAATTTTGCCACAAGGCAGTCAATTATAGTCTACACAGAGTCGAGTTTTTATATACCTTATTTTATCGAAATACTGTGCATGTTGAAAATTTAAAAGAAACTTTCATACTACTAATCAATAATTGGTCATAAAAAAATGTGCTAAAGAATCACTGCATAAAGCCAACCGAGCTCAAAATTTAAAATCAGTTTTATTCCAGCATGGATAGCTTCGGCGCGCCTGGAAGAAGTGGTTGGTAAATTGCAGGTAGCTCGTAATTTAATCATAGAAGGCTGTGATCGAAATCCAAAGAGCGAAGATTTGTGGTTGGAATCAGTTCGTTTACATCCTCCAGATACAGCGAAAGCTATTGGTAGCGTGTGCTTTTATTTCAGTCTAGTTTGAATGCGCTTGAAATCTTACAAATTTATTCTTATCAAGGATTTTTTTCCAGTGGCTGCTGCTGTACGTTCATTACCAAATTCTGTTCGTATATGGATGAAAGCAGCTGAACTTGAGGAAGACTTAAAAGCAAAGAAGAAGGTGTTTCGTAAGGCGTTGGAACAAATTCCAACTTCAGTACGTTTGTGGAAAGCGGCGGTAGAACTGGAAGAGCCAGATGACGCTAGAATTTTACTCACAAGGGCTGTAGAATGCTGCAGGTATGAAATTCAGTGATGTCCAATCTCCTTGTAATTATATTTATTTCTTGTTTCTTATTATTTTTTGCAGCCAAACATTATTATCCTGGTTAGTGAGTTTCAGTAGACTGATTGGGAACAAATTTTAAACTAGTACTGAAGTAACTTCTCTAGATTAACATTTTAGCACTTCAACGGAGCTGTGGCTAGCACTGGCACGTTTGGAAACGTATGAAAATGCACGTCGTGTTCTAAACAGAGCTCGTGAGCATATCCCCACTGAACGGCAGATTTGGATTAGCGCTGCAAGGTTGGAAGAAACTCGGGGACAGAGTGATATGGTTGATAGAATTATCGAAAGGGCTATTACTTCCCTAAAAGCGAATATGGTTGAAATCAATCGTGAACACTGGCTGAAAGATGCCGTAGATGCCGAAAAGGTAAACTTTGTAATGTGTGGTATATACATTCAGAGGTTCGCAAATTCTTTTTTTTGTTTGCTGAAAAGAATTTAGCGTGATGAATCATGAATAAAATAATTTTTAGGCCAATTGCAAACTCACTTCACAAGCCATAATTTCGCACGTACTTGGGATTGGTGTTGAGGAAGAAGACCGGAAACATACATGGATGGAAGATGCAGAATCGGTAATTTTATGATTATTATTCTTTTGAATTTCCATGTGGCTCAAGGAATTGATTCAAAAGAGTAAAGCTCTTTGTATCGGTACTTTCTTTTTATATCATTAAAATTTTATAAATTGCCCGTAACTCATTGGGATGAAATTTGATTTGCAGTTTGTTGCTCAAGAAGCATATGAATGTGCTCGTGCAGTATATGCTCATGCCTTACTTGTTTTTCCAACCAAAAAAGGTATCTGGTTTGCCGCAGCCCACTTTGAACGAAACCATGGTACAACGTAAGTTTGTTTAGAAATTTGTTAGTACAACGTTTTTTTTTGGGTAAAGAAAAGGTAAGAAAAAGGAGCAACGAATATTGAAAGGAATAGCTCCTAATGAAACAAAACTGCAGACGATATTTGTGATATTAGTAATAACGGTGTTTTTCTGTGATGTTTAGTAATTACAGTGCTCTAACTGCATTTGGAAGCATTTAGAATAGTTTGTTAAAATATTGCACAATTTTGAGGGAAAGTTACGATCAGTTGCTGCAAAAAGCTGTGGAAAAGTGTCCAAAAGCAGAAACATTGTGGTTGATGTATGCGAAGAGTAAATGGTTGGCAGGTGATGTAAAAGCTTCTCGTGAAATTCTTGCAAGAGCTTTTCAGGTTACAATTTTCATTTGTGATGCATATTAATGAACTATTTATTCTTTCCATTGTAATGCTTATCCTACAAAGTTAAAAGTTTTTGGTTTTGAAATTATATTTGAAAAAATAACATTTGATTTCAGAATAATCCAAATTCGGAAGAAATTTGGATGGCTGCTGTAAAGCTAGAATCCGAAAATAATGAATTCCAAAGAGCTCGTAAATTGCTGGAAAAAGCTCGAGAAATCGCTCCTTCTCCGCGTATTTATTTGAAATCTGTTAGGTACCGTATTTCAAGTTACATTTGACGTACCTTCAAAATCACTATCTTCAAGATAAAGACACACTTGTTTATTTTCTTTAGAAATCTCTCTGTATTGTGCACTTATTTTATAAATATCACAAGAAATATGAAATTTTATTACTCATACGATAATCTGTTACAATTTTTACTGTATAAATTTCATTTATGAATACTGGTAAGAAATTAGTGAAGTTGCAACTGTGGAAGTGTTTTGGATTCTGTTAATTTAAACAAATTGTGATTACTTATTCACTCCTTATGTTTTAAGATTAGAATGGTGTTTAAAAGATTTAATTGCTGCCAAGAAGCTTTTGATGGAAGCGTTGGAACAGTTTCCAGAAACGCCGAAGTTATATCTTATGATGGGTCAAATCCTTCAGCAGGAAAAGAACTATAGTGAGGCGCGCCGTTATTTTTCCAATGGTGTAGGTTTTTTAGTATTTCATTTTCATCCGTTTCAGATTTCAGCTGCATGTTCTAAAACTAAATTCTATTTTGGAGTGTTTTTTCAGGTCAAACACTGTCCTACCTTTATTCCACTTTGGATTTGGTTGAGTCGTTTAGAGGAATCACAAAGTCAGATAATAAAAGCTAGATCTGATTTGGAGAAAGCTCGCTTACGTAACCCAAAAAACGCAGAGCTCTGGCAAGTTCCATTTCTCATTTGAAGTACGGAATAGGCATTAAGCGTTGTTATTTGTTTCTAAAATGCGGGAGAAGGAAGGGTTGAACGAAGTCTTTTTCAACTTCACAGAAATTTTAGGCTAGAAGCAATACGAATTGAAGCACGAGCTGGTTTGAAGGAACTTGCTCAAGAAAGGTTGGCTCGAGCATTGCAAGAATGTGAACATTCAGGTAATCCTAGACTTCTAACTGGTTTTCTTAAAAATTTTTGCTTTTCTATTTATGAATTTATCTTATTTTTATCAAAATCTTTATTGAAATAGGTTTCAATATATTTTCAGCACTTTGTGACCATTTTGTTTACGTTTTTATAGATATTTATGTCTTAATTTTGTCTGATATTTTTTGATCAATTGCCAGATAAGCTTTCGAATTACTAAGATTTCTATTGGTGCTTAGTAAATTATAGAGAATAAAAGAACCTTTTAAAATAGTAATTTAAAGGTCATAAAATCGTCTAAATCTCCGAAATTACAGGACGTTTATGGGCGGAAGCAATTTTCATGGAAGAGCGCCATGGTCGACGTACAAAATCAGTTGATGCCTTAAAGAAATGTGAACATAATGCTGATGTTTTATTAGCTGTAGCGAAATTGTTTTGGACAGAACGAAAAATCAGGAAGGCGCGTGAATGGTTCCAGCGAACTGTCAAAATCGACCCAGATTTTGGAGATGCTTGGGCTTTCTTTTACAAATTCGAACTATTACATGGTTCGCAAGTAAGTCAAAAACAACAGCTTCACATTACTCAAAACCACAGGTTATGCCGGTTTGTTCGGCAGAGTCGTTTTATTTCTAAAGAGTACACTTAGCTGTTTAACTGAATCGATAATCTTGTTGAAACGATCTGAAACAATTGCAAGAAATGCCTAAAGTTTAAAGGAATGGAAGACATTTTATATTTTTAAAGGAAGAGCAAGATTTGGTGAAGAAGAAGTGCTTGCAAGCTGAGCCCCGTCACGGTGAACTCTGGCAGGAGGTGTCAAAGGATGTGGAAAATTGGCGTAAGCGAACGGATGAAATTTTGGCTGAGCTTGCTGAGAAACTGGAAATGCCAAGATAGTATTAATATTTTTTCTCATGTTAATTTTCATCGTTCTGTATATAAATTGTTTAATGTCTGTAAATCAGTAATACCAAGTAGTCCTCGGACTGAATGATTTGCAGTTTTGTAAAAGAGAAAAGGGAAAACAAGCAGCCATTATTACTTGAAAATTTTTTGAGTTAGCTTAATTGTTAAATGTGGTCCACATCATATTTCATGAATCGTCGTAAAATTAAATTTGCAAATAATTTGGTCTCCTCTTTGTCACTGACATTTTCAAATTTCTACTGATTTACTCCTGTATTGCTTTATTTTGTACTCCTGCACCTATTTTATACTAAACTTCGTAAAATTTACTTAAAACTGTGTAAATGGAATTTATTTTTTACTACGGCAACGTTAAGCATTTCATAGTTTATTATTAATTGATCTTATAAATTATCTTCATACGTTGCTGCTTTATACCTCTTTTCGGTTTTATTAAGCAGTGCAATTATGCACCCCTGTTTTTTTAATAAAAAGTTTCAGTATCGATAAAGAATGGTGTCCCGCTTGTTCTTTGTTCAACATAACGGCTATAGTTTGTTGACTTGACCTCAGCTGTGTGTTATTTTTATAAATTTAATGCAAATGAATAATGGATACACAAACGTTTCTTAAGTTTTTTACTCTTCAAGCTTGGATTTGTTCCTACAGGTATAAACCCTTTGTACTAATTTACAGAAAACAGACAATTGTTTTGTGTAGCGGTATTTATACCGTTTTATTTATTTCCCTTCTAGTGGATTCATGACATGAATTTTTTTAATATTTCATGAAATTGAATTTGAGATTGTACTGAAATAAGTTGAGAGCATGCGTTTCCTCGAGTATCGCAAGAGTTATCCTTTGTATGTGCAACGGTTTTGTTTTAATCTCACATTCAAATCAATCTCTTCCAGATACATCAAACTGTGAAACTGTTATGCTCATCAGTAGGCATATTCGCTTACTTTTTTGTAAGTCCAGCTTTGGATTATCGAATAAAGCAAGTCTACTGATTAGCTATAGTTATCACAATTCGTCGCAGCTCTGTTGTGCCTCAGAAGTGAAAGAGGAGAGCTCGGAAGACAATGACGGAGCAGTAGAAGCTATTGGTTATGCGTATAACACTGTAGAGAAGAAAAAAGGCCTTTACAGGCCAAAACATACATTGGAGGAACAAATAGCTTACATGAATAGTAAGGGTATGTCCTTTTTTTCATCATACAAAATTTTATTTTTGTTTCAAACCAATTCATATCAGTTTAATGGCAACCTTCGTTTTTTTTGATTTAGAGTGAAAATTTTTTTGCAGTGTATGCGGATACATATAAAGGAATGCCAGTTTATCATTTCTATAGACGTAACTTCAAAGGACAGGCTATTTTTATGCCTAAACCGCGGATGTTTTGTGTTGATAAGGAAGGAAAATTTAAAGTAAATCATGCTTGCCCTATTTGTCGAGATGAGTATTTATTCTTCGATTATCGGGTAATTTTTCCTTATGTGGTTATTCTTTGTATTTAGTACGTACTGATCATTTAGATAACACAATTTCTGCACATTTCACAATTGAGTATACATTGTAGTTCAAACAATGGGATTAATGTAAGTGAAGTAAGAACTTTTTTAAAAGAATCTAATGGGTAGCTAAGTCATTAAGATAGTAACACATACTCAGTGTACTGTTAAACCTCATTTTTATTCTTTTTTCATTACAAGATGAAATATAGTATGCCATGTCAAGAATTTCTTGCCTAGTATTCACAGCTGATAAAGGGGGAGTGATTAATAAGAAAAAGGAAAGTAATAGAGGTATTTCAGAATCCTGCTTTAATTTTGCAATTTCTTTTTGACCAAACCGATCGCGTATTACCTCTCAAAAAGTTAGGTTTATGTTTCGATCAGTATGCACAACTTCGAGCACAATTGCTGAAAGCAAAAGAGCATGGTTTGTTTAATGTCTTCTAGTATTTTTGCCTTTACCTACCGCATGAGATGAAAGAATAATATTATTACTTTATTGCTCATTTTGTTATTCACAGTGGATAATTATAAGAAAATTTAAGGACATAGAAAGGGGAGTTTTGATTTTGAGAAAATCTTATGATACTCTCTCGAATTTATTATTTGATTAGTTGATTTTTTTGAATAGCTTCGAAACAACTTAATTTATGGCGACAGAACTATTGAAGAGTACAAGTTAACCCTTTCTTACTTTCTTGCAGTGATTAAATTTAACTTTTTATAGGTTTTATCAAATTTGCAGTACCGTTTCAAAATTTTGATTATAAGAATTGGTATCCGTGGTGGGATAAAGACGATCATGTATATGTTCGTCGCGAAATACCAGTAGAAGAAATTTATAAGCAGCCCTTGGTGAATTTTCCGGTTCATAATCGTGATTATAATAATGACTGGGATCAATACTGGCTGCGGTATAATGAATTTGTACAACGATCCAAATAAACCTTTGGCTTTCATTAGGTGTAAATAAGAGCCTGACACTATTTCGATTCTAACACCTAATAGGATAATAAAATTCAGTTAAAGGAACTTTCTCAATTTTATTTTGACTTACAATATAAACTATTGTCGGCAGCATCTTGAATACCTCAGTGAGTTTTAGCTTATTATGTAGGGGTAATAATTTTCTCGAATTCCTTAACCGTTTTATTTGCGCAGCGAACAAAATGGTGTTGGTTGTAAAATTCCGTTTTACATATCATTGATGCATCTAATCATTCAATGTTTGGTTCTGAATAAAACTCAAATTTTTTGTAAATTTCCTTCAGTTTTCTGGCAAATTTTGCCTTGTTTCTTCGAAATTCACCACATGCAAGGACCTAAAAATTTAAGTGAAGATGATTAATTCGAACTTATGATTGTCCAGTCATGCAAAAAATCTGTGACGAAACTGCAAAAATAAAGTTACGTTGAGCGTGTAGAAAATATGAATTATAAAATATTTATATCAAATTTTCTAGGTATAAAGGAATTCAAAGAAAAATCCTGTTACTTCTAAATGTAATTACTTCTAATGAAATAATGTGTAATATGACTCACATGGTTGACGAGGTTTAAGCTGTCGGTAATCACATGACAGCTGCCAAATGTATTCGTGTAGTTCTTTTGTATCTGAATTTGATCAGTAGCATACAATAACACATGCAATACCCATTTGAAAGTCATCTTTAAATTATACCTCTCTGAGCTTATATTCTTCAAATATCAGCGCTGATAGGACGACTACACCTGAAAAAAATATTGAGCAACCTTTTATGAAGCACAAAATACAATTTCAATGAAGAATTTAAGTTTGAAATTTAGATTCTGTACTGTGAAAATCTATGCAAAGGTAACATTAAGATGTGGAAAAGATCCAATTTTTTAAAAATCATTAGATAGACTTTAAATCTCCATGTCTGCATATCTCGACTTATGCAAGTGCTTGGATTGGAGCGGTAAAATGGGTGATTTGTCAAAGTTGTTAAATAAGTTTTTTCGGATTTCCAAAAATAGAAGCGGTGGAAAACCAACGAACAGTTCATACTTTGCACGAACTGTAGGAATTGAGAGGAAAACGAACCATTTTTGGTTAATGCTTCTCTAATAATTTTCAAATTTTCTTCCAGCGCAAATGTCTCGACTGGACACATCAGTTCATCCACAATTCTATCATAGCAAGCGTCGATAAAAATTACGTCGAATTTCAACTGACCTCCAAATTTCAATTGTACTCTTTTTGGCATAGCTATTTAGAATAGCGATGATTTCCAAAATTAGAAGTAAGAGAATTTATCGAAGTTGAGATTGATTTTAATCAATCACTGAACGATTTACACCTCTGATATTATAATTTTTTCATATTAGAAATAATTGTTGTTTAATAGTAAGAAGTGAATCGAACTTGCAGCTTTCTGCAAATATCGCATGCCATCTTCAACAATTATTCTTTGAGAATTATCTTCGATTAGACCGAAATATTTCTTAGCTATTTCATACATTCCTTGTTCCAATTCTATTACTGTTATATTAATCTGAAATTTATTTTTTCAAAATTTGAAGTACTTTGTAACCTTTAGAAGACACGTGTGTTACTTGGGACAATAGAAGTTAATTATTAATTTATAAAACAATACATATTAATAAATCATTTGATAAATAAATCCGCTGTATGGGAACGTAGAGGATGGCATAGTACTGTAAGCAAATATTGAGGAATCCGTTGCTGGAATATTTATGGTCGGTTCATAGAGCACTACAAAAGAACTCTACGCCTTAAGCTTATAAAACAGCTTCAAGTTGTCGCAATAAAAATTTCAGGTCATTGAGCTCCCGAAATATCGTATGTTGTGTATGTCGTATAAAAAAATAACAAACATTACTGAAGTCGTGCAAAAAGCTGTTCAAAATTCCGGTGCCAAGACCGATTTCCAGGATATTCCATACTTTACTATTTTTCTCCAACTGTATCGCTTCAAGCGCAAATGGCGCAGCGGCCATTGCTTGAAGGTATGGTATCGAAATTTTCGAGTGATTCAACGGCAGCAGCAAAGTGTCTAATTCTGTTGCATTTTGCTTTTCTGAATATCAACAAAAGAAAAATTGTTCAATTAATTAGAGAAAATCGTATAATTTCCATTTATTCAACATATTCACTTGAAGGAAAGAATATAGTACTTCCAGCAAAAAAAACGAAAATATTTAGGCCACTCACGACGTTTCTCAAAAATTAAATTAACGTAAAGCCTACCCGATGGTATCTCCAACACCATACTTGCAACTGGAAATGGGCCCACGTCCGTAAGTTTCAATACTCGTTGGACAAATAAACTGTAAGATACAAGTCATATCAAGTTTTTTTTGTAATTACAAGTGTTAAAATACTGTAAATATGAACCTAATTAAAAGCCATAAATTAGCATCGTTTCTTCAAAAACGGAAAATTGTTATATAAAATTAATTTTTCTAGTTTTGAGTTTACTGTTAGAGACAATCAAGGCTTGAAATCAAAAAAAGAAAGTTTGACTTCAAGAACTGTAAAGAGCACTTATTGAAGAGTGTTACCTTCCGTCATATTCTCTTTTTACGATATCTTCAACTCTATAATGTCTCCCATTAATCAGTATATCATCCAATAAGATTGTTTGCATAAGTCGATTGGTACCATAAATTTCATGACTGAACACCACCGGAATGTTGTACGCAAAAAACTATGAAATATTAAAATCTTCTGTAATCTATCAGAAATATGGCAGCAGATAACATCACAATATAAAGCTTTAAGAATTAGAAAAATTGAAATTAAATTTTATAACTTAAGTTTAATTACCGTTCAGTAAAATTTAATAATAACAATAATAAATAAATAAATAATGACAGTAGCAGTAAATAAAGAGAATTGATTTTTTGCAATTTAATTCAATTATATTCAAATTGAAATTTACAAAATTGTAGTGTAAAACTAACCAAAACGCATGTGCAATAAAACATCGCTATTTGTGAAATGAAATACTAAATGAATGAAAGTGTTATTTGTGTAAAATATTTTGCGGAAAATGCGAAAAGAGTAAAAATGGAATGTTTGATAGGAAATGCTAATCATTTTGTCATCAAAATTGATCAACACAATCATTCAGAAGTCGCCAAATTTTATTTCTTTTCTGAAAAACTTCGAAACAATCATTTTATTTATCACTTCGTACGTCACCTGATAGGAAGAAAGTAACGTGCGACAAACATTTTACAATTTATAAATTCTCGCACTTACTATTTTCAACATTTAATGTGTTTATTTTATTTTATTCATTCATTTTTTTCTTTTACATTTTATCGTCACATTTTTATTATTGCTAATTTAAATTGAAATAAATATGTTGTAGAAATTAAATTTTTTTTTTTAGATAAAAATTATTCGAAAATTTTTTTACATCTTTTGTACGATAAGTGTCATTTTGATGATGTAAACAAGACATTTTGATAATCAAAACTAGAAGATTGAAATAATTGTTAGAGTAATAAATTAAATGATATTAAATCAAATAATGTTAACCTACATCTTCCCTTCCTTTTGGATTATTTTTTGTGATAAATTACGATAAAATATTCTTAAATTTTTAGCATATCCACCTGACATCTCATGTCGGATATTTATTGTTTGTTCGATCGGTTGTTGCCAACTGCTCAGTTACTTGCTACTTCATTTCTAACTTCAACTTTTTGATTCACAAATGCAATTGTAATTTTATTTATTTCAAAAATTCTTACTTTATTATTTTCATTAACATTTCTATTTCGTTTACTATTATATCTTCCATTTTAATGATATTTATATTTGTCGAAATGCTACAATTACTGTACGTCCATATTGTTAATGTGAGAATGCGAAAGGCAATATTACTTTTCCTTCTGACAATTTTTTATTACAATAAACTTTTATTGCGTTTTCACTGACAGTAAGTAATTAATTAAAAGATAAAATTGTAATAAAATTTCAGTGCTTAATTTGCAATAACCACTTGTCTTCTTGGGAAACTGTAAAGATGTTGAAAATTGTTAAAATTTATAAATTGTTAAAATTATTTTCTTCAAATTTCAGTTTGCTAATTATAATAACTAATTGTGAAACTATCTACGACGCTTACAGCCTTATTGCCTTCGTCGAGAAGAAGCAGAATTTTTCAAAGATGCTGAACTGTGATTGAAGCACTGTTTGATTGTTCTGAATTCCAATAGCATCATCGGATGTAATAAGAATACTTGCCGAATCGACGGATGCATTGTCTTTAGTTTTGATTAACGGAACAGACTTAATTTTTTTTACGTGGAATTTCTGTCCGGTTCATTCTAGCAAACGGTTTCACTTAGAATTGTTCACCAAATGGTTGTACACAGGTAAAGCAGATGACCATATAAGAGAAAAATGAAAGTAAAAATTGGAAATTTGTTTTTCTACGCAGTACAACATTATGACCTCGTGATTTTTGTATATTAATTTCTTTGCGGCCAGGTGTTAAGTGTTTAATATTTTCCGTAAAAACAGTCATAATCATTTTTTGTAATTGTCTGATTTTGATTAAAATTTCGAATATTTTTATTTCGTCAATACTTTAACAACGATCATTAAATTTACACAATTCTACCGGAGAGAATAAACTGGTAAAATAATATGTTGCAAATGAAAAAAAAAATAAAAATAAAGTAGTGAATGACGTAATGCGTGAAGAGCATACATAAAGAAACGAGGAAAAGTGTAGTGAAATAAAATAGAAACAATCACTAACAACTAGTATACCTGAAAAATCAATTTACAATCATAAGGTAATTCAGGCAAGTGGTAAATATTTTCTCAAAACTATGAATAATAATTGAAACAAAAAAAAGAATTAAGAAGTGTGTATTTCATAAGTCTCCTGTAGCACACTTGTAAACTTTTAAAAAGATATTAAGTAAAAAAAATTAAAGTAAACTTAAAATTTTCTCATCAAATGAAGCTGTTAAATAAATAAAGGAGTGTGTTGAATTTAATTTTAGTGTTTTTAACGCTAAAAAACTCATCAAATTATTGTCAGAACAACTTAAAATTCAAAGAAAAAACTTTTTTAAAAATTTAATAACATAAATTATTCTATCATTTAGTAGAAAGAAATTGTTGCGCTACATTATTGAGTTGTGCGAATGAGTTATTACAAAAATAAGCAATTAAAATTGCTATTAATTTCAGAGCATATAAAATGGGAAAGAAGTGATTTTAATAATTTACAAATATATTACAGTAATTATCCATCTTATATGAAACTTATGGAAAACAAATTATAATTTAACAAATATTAAATTTGTTGTTTAAATAAATTTGTTTTTGTATTTTCAATTAAATATTTATTTACTTCTTAACTTTTTGCATTATTTAAAAAAAACAAGCAAAATAAATTGATAATAATTAATGATACATATTTGTTGCACATATTTGCTTTGAAACACCGCCGGAACGTTACGTTTTATTTGTAAAAACAATTAATTTAAAAAATATTAAAGAATAAATTCGGCGCTTAAGAGCAGAATGAATATGAGAAAATTGTTAAAATATCAAATTTCAATACTAAAATTTGCATAAATACATAAATGATTTACTGAACAAAGTAATTTTTTTCCATTAATTTTTACCTTATTTTCAGATCTTAATTTTCTTTCCTCTATTTTCTCATATTCCTTTGCCATTGCTTCTGTCATTCAATTCAATGATTAAATTAGTTTTCAGTTAATTAGTTCGCTGTAAAGTTTAACTTGATCTTAATAGGAATTAGACTGTTTTCAGGGATACTGAAATGATATATATTGTGATGCTTCAATGTTACTTGCTGTTGAAAAATGTATTTTCGATCGACCTTATTATTATCAGATATTTAGTTTATTGCTGTCAGTTATAATTTTAAATTTTTCAGTAACTTAACTTCACTTGCATTTTAGACTGTCACAAACTATCACATTGTTGTTATTGTTGTGTAACCACCGAATGCACAAAAAAGCACTTAAATTCATTTGTTAAACAATTTTGAATTTAGCATTTTAGCTATTAATAATTTGTCATTCAACTTATTAGACCTGAATATCTTATTAGACCTTATTAGTCTTATTAGACTTATTAGACCTTATTAGACGCAAAGGTATGCATCTGATTTTATCTAAATCACCTAGTTTTGATAATGATTTAATTGAAATAAAACATCCTGATACTCTCTGTCCTGTTACTTAGTATAAAATAGAATAAACAAAAAAAAGAAAGTCAACTGCTAGATTTTATTCTTAAAAGTTACTCTCTTCATTTCAACTACTATTTTCTTCTCTCTTAGGATAATCCAAACAAAATACCATCTGACTATATGATTTATAAATTTCATTAAGCATTGCAATTTTATTGAGTACCAAGTAAGCACTGCGAAATTTTATCCTTTTATTTTACGACGCGACCAACACAATTGATAATTATTTGAGTGAAATTTAATTTCTAACAGAGAAAAAAAAGTTTTTCAGAATTAATTACTTTCGCTGTGGCAATTTAAACATTTCCGACTTGTAGTAATGTACTTTGTAACTTCAGCTCCACAACTCTTTTATGATAACCTAATAATTATACCAGAAACTGTCATTGGTTTATCAGCGTTACTAACTGCTTTACGCTACCTGTACTGAAAAAATACCTTATTCTAAGAAACAAAAAGAAATACCGACAATCTCAGTCTCTCCTCATCGTCAATTACAGCTCAGTTCGCTTAAATTAATTAAGGTCTAATCGATAAGCGCTAAAGAATTAGAAACTTTGATCAGTTAAAAATAAGAAAATATGAATATCATTTGCTTGTTTACGTGTAGTTTAAGGTTAATGTAACATAGCTATCATTAGCTTAATTACGTATGATCTAAGGTTAATTAACAAAAAATTTGTCAAAAAAAATCTCTTCATTTTACTGCAACTGATAATCTTCAAGTACTCTCATCGTTTCAATTTACGCTCCAATTACTCATTATATATCATTATGAATTAATTTTATTTTGCAATTTTATAAAGAAATTAATTAGTGGCTGAATTTGAAATTAAAATAATTTCATCTTAAAAAAGTAATGTTAGGTCACTTTATGGTAAATTTTTACTCAAATCTTTTTTTATTAATTATCGACCATGAAGTATAAATGTAATTATTTCATTAATAACGCTTCTAAAACACGC
Organism: Litomosoides brasiliensis; assembly: GCA_013365375.1. Classification (NCBI taxonomy): domain Eukaryota; kingdom Metazoa; phylum Nematoda; class Chromadorea; order Rhabditida; family Onchocercidae; genus Litomosoides; species Litomosoides brasiliensis. The sequence continues at coordinate 17,873 of JABVXW010000312.1, forward strand.
ACGTATTCTCCAAACCTAATTCATTATAATTGTTCATAATGATTCGTTATTAAATCGCATATTGTTACGTCATAGCTATAAGCAACAACGATCCATAAATAAATGTTTGTGATTTCAGGCATAATAATAATGATATGAAAATTGTTAGGTATTATTATTTCATCTTATCACCTTTGACCTCATAGTAAGACTTGAAAATTTGCAAAATCACAAATTATGCTTTAACGAAAAAATACATATGAAATAGGAGTAAAGAGAAAAAATTCACCTATTTTTCTTATACTTAAATTGCACTTTCTTCTCTTTCAGAAATCAAATTAGAATAATTCGAAATCTTTGATGATAGGGCATTTCTTTATGAATTAGTCAAAATTGAACTTCTCATTTTTGAGAGAGAGAACAATAAACTTTTCATCTAATTTAGTTCATTTAATTAGTTAATAGTTAAATTTAGACTGTTTAATTAGTTGGTAATATTTTTTTTTGCTACTCTGAAATACTTGCAAATTATTTTTCTTCATATTTATTTCCTACTTTGGAAGATATCTTTCTTTTCGCATTTGTTTCATTTTAACTGATAACTTTACATTATTTCTCTCTTCAACATCTCTCTTTCTCTCTCTCTTTCTCTCTCCGTTTCTTTTTCATTATCATTCCCTTTCAAAAAAAAATTAGCTTTCAATTTTATGAAAAAATTTGACACAAATTGTTTAATGCACAACGAAATTTCGTTCTTTTTTTTTCCGTTTACTGAATAAGAAGGGAAAACATGTCTTTTTTTTATTCATTGAAATATTCAATAGCCGAAAATTTGAATATGAAATCAAACGAAGATGCCGCATGGAAGTAAATAATGTGAGGCCATTAGCGCTCACTAACAACATCACTCATTACCGCCCACAGAACGAAGTCTTCAATTATGTACCGCTAAACGATGTACAAAACTATCATCCTTTCTTGAATTCCAGTAGAATATCCAATTTCTCTTTTGCTGCTATTGTTGTTGATGCTATTACTGTTGTTGTTGTTGTTGCTGCTGCTGCTGCTGTTGTTGTTGATGTTATTGGGCGGTAATGGTACAGCGATATAAATAATTAAAGTAATACCAATTCGCACAGTGCTGCACTTAGTTATTAAGACTTTTGAATTAGTAAACAATTACGGATAATCCAAGATTAACTTTAAAAAAAAATTTATTTGTCAAAAATCTCCGATATCTTATCGTAGCTAATAATAATGATATTAATAATAATGATAAGCTAATAATAATAGTAACATTAATAATAATGATAAGCTAATAATAATGATATTAATAATAATGATAAGCTAATAATAATGATATACCAATGATGCATTTCAATATTTGCAACTCTGATAGAGCCATTATCATATACATCTGTTCAATTTATTGTTATCATTTGAAATTATCGGAATATATTGCAAATTTCTATCAAATTTTGATATTTAATATTTTGAAGTGAATAATTAATTCACAAATGAGTTAGCAGTTGCAAAAAAAAAATTACATTTTGCAAATGTTAGTTATTTATTATTAAAATGATTGCAACAAAAAAAAAATTACACCTTTTTTCTCTATCATTTTCTACAAACACCTGTTTTTGGGTATTTTTTAGCGATGTAATTTTTTAAAAATTTTAATGATGTAGGCTTTAATTGGTTGATTTTTAGTTGCAATTTAATTCATTCATTTTTCAAGCAAATATTAACAAAAATAACATTTGTCAAATAATTAATTGTTTGATTAATTAATATGCTAACAGAACAAAAAAAACAAAGTGTGAAATTTTGAAAACTTTTTAATTTATTTTAAAATGTTTGCCATTTCAATTCGTCCGTCATCTAATTCAAATATTTACGTCATTCATGCAAATAATATATCAAATGTGTCAAATAACTATCGATGTTTGAAATTAAATAATTTTAATGTGAAATAATTATGTATGAAAATGAAGTGAAGTTATGCATAGATATTTTTGAGTGACAATTTTTGTACGGTAGCATTTTATGAGGTAAAAGAAGACGGAAGGTCATCATCATCATCAATAAGAATAAAATTGAAATTCAATTGAAATTTGCTTCATAATTTCTTTTTTTTTAATTCATTGAATGAGAGAAAAATCAAAACTTTTTGATTGATAAGACAACTGATAATTTCAAAAATTAAAATAAAAGAAGTGAGATAAATTAAAATAAAAGTTGCAAAAACAATAAAATAGCAATGAGAGGAGTGAACAATGCGTAAGTGACAGCCTTTAGGCCATCTGTATGATCAGCCGTCAATAGTCCTGGTAATATCATTCTTATCAGCTTTTCTGATCTGTAAATTTCTCTCATACGAATATGCGAACCATTAAATGAGTAATGTGAACAGGTGTCATATACCTGTTCGCTAATTACACAATAGAATAATAATTCATCTCACTGACCAATTCTCCTTCCCCAATATTCATCGATAATTTATAGTTGAGACATTTTTTTAAATTACATTACTATCAAAATCTGCTCCATTGAAATACTAAATAATTCAATTCCACAATTATTGTTTAGTATAACAATCAAAAATTTGAAGTGAATTAAATTAAATTTCAATTAAATATAATTCAATCACACACACATATATATGTATGTTTTTTTTTTCTGCAAATAATTGTTAAATTTTTGAGATTAAAAATGAATTGCAAAACTGCTTAACTACGATAATTTGAATAAAATGAAAAAAAAAGAAAGCGGTCTATAATCTAATTAGCTATGTCTAATTAGCTATGCCTAATTAGCTATGTAATTAATGAAATAAATAAAATAAGAAGGAAGAAATGTGAATGAAATGCATTTAATACTTAACGTTGTGCTATCTATCCGTTGTTCAATGGATGACGCAGTTTGGATCGGTGTTTAATGAAAGGTAGAAAAGGCTATTGTTTCACAATAATTGCACTTTTCCTAAAATTATAATTATTCCAACTACTGTTACTTTAGCAATAATAGCAATTAAACTTAACTCATTTACATTCCATTCTATAATTTAATAAATTTTTATTTAATACTCTTCACTGCGATTAATTGAAGTTGAAAATTGTTAACAGCAATGAACTATTCAGACAGCTCTTTGAACATCAATTATTAATACTTATTAAATGTTAAATTGAGGGGTATTTAAATGAGAGTTATTTTAGTGAGAATAGAAAAAAAAACGACTAAAATTCAATTTAAATAGTTAAATTGACTTTTAGTCATTTTTCTTAAACATTTTACTCGCTTAAATATTTCGCTTAAATATCTATTAGCAAATCTTTTAATTTTTTAATTATTATCGGTTAAACGAATGAAATGTAACATTCAATCAATTATCGAAGAAGAAAATAATTTGAAATTTGTATTGAAAAATTCAAAATTTGTACCTCTTTTCTTGAAAAATTCATTTTTTTTTCCTTCAAGAGAAAATAATAGCACTTTCTCTCTCTCTCTCTCCCTCCCTCTCTCATTTTCTCTCTTCTTTTTTAATTTCACATATACCGCTTTCAAACGGATAATTATTTTTGCACCTGTTTTTTGACGATACCACCCACAATGTACTTTTTTTCTACCTACCCAATCAGTCTCATCTAAATATTTCATGTCATTCTAATTTCACTTTCGTAACTGTTTCTTTGTTGAGGTATGAATATTTGTGTTTTCTTTTGCAACTGTTGCATGGCGTGAGGCGGAAAGTGCTTTTTAATTCATTCTAATTATTTGCTTCGGCTAATTGAAAAAGGTTAAAAGGGCATAGAGCAGAACGAAAGGAGAAAAGAAAAGAGAAAGTGGAAGAGAGAGAAGGAGGACGGAAGTGTGCAACAGTTTGACTTCTGATCAACCTTCTCATTCCATATACTTCTTAATTAATTTCACCATCTAATTGACATTTTCCTGACCTTTATGGATTAGAAAATAATGGACACAATATTTTGGGATGTAATTAAATATCAAAATGTTTAAAAATAATTAATGAAATAATTTGGCTAAATAGAAATTTGCCAGCAAATTAATTATTAATTTTAAATTATGTCAAATTTACCATAAAAGAGTATTATTTATGGTTGCGAAAAATCAAAAATTAAAAAACAAAAACAAAAAATTCGTTTTTTTTTGGAAAAAATCTTCCAGTTGTAAGCCACCACTTATTTCTTTCAATTACCTATAAGAAATTAATGTCTGTATGAATTTTCATATATTAAACATCACATATTCAAATTTAAAATTCACATGTATTCATATGGTAGCATATTTCATATTTTTTAAAAAACAATTTTATTATTTAAAATGAATTTTTTTTCCTTTTTCAAATTAATTGCGCTAATTAAAAATGCTAATTTTCATGTAATAAAATAAAACTAGTAGAAAATTGCAATAATTTGTGATCATTAAGACTGCTAATATCAGGTAAAAGAAATGCGCTTACAAAAACAATATTTGTCTTACTAGAAGAGAGAGCGCAAGAAAGAGAGAGAGAGGTAGAGAGGGAAAGAAAGAGAAAAGGAGTGGATTCAAAACAACTAATTATTATATCAACAACTATAAATTTACTGCATTCAATAAAAGTCATTAATAATACTATTAATTGATATTTTAATTTAAAAAATAAAAATTTAAATTAATAAAATAGCAATGAAACTTAGATATCTAAGTAATTAGGAGTGTATTTTTGGATGAATGGATAGATAGGATATTAGTGTACCATAACAATTATCACAACATTTCTTTGGTATATTATTATTAACTCATTTCATGTTTTTACTCCTCAAGGTCTTTTTTTTCTCTGTCAACTTTCCTATCATTCTATCCTACTTAAGTTCGATCCCTCACTCTTCCATTCTTTCCTCTCTCGCTACAATATTAGGAATTATTTCAAAGTTCAAATTTCAAATTTTATTTTATTTCAAAGTTTCAAAGTTCTTTCCTTCTTTCTCTTTCTCTCACTTAAATTCTGACAAAATTTCTGCCAAAAAAAAATGAAAGAAAAAATTTTATTTATAATCGGAAATAATACTTCAACAACAATTTTAACAATAATAATAATAAAAGTGATGAAAGAAAAAAACTACTTTGAAAGAAAGAAAGGAATAATGCCGAAAAAGGAGAAAATGAAAAACCATATATTCAGTTTCCGGAAAACACCATTTTTAAAACGAAAATTACATACTAATGGTGAGAGGATGAAAACTGCTCAACAAATTTATTATCCTTTTAACAACCTTTCTTCGTCTTCCTTTCTAAAAAAAAAACAATGGGCGCAAATCTACTGGTTTTCACTAGCGCTTTTATTGCAATAACAATAGCAACAACAACAACAATTAATGTAATTGAGAAAAGGCTTTAACTTCTTCTCATCAGCAACACCCTACGTGCTTTTCAGTAATAATAACAAAAATGGCTAATTCAATAATAGGAAATGAATACTTGAAATGTTTCATATTTAGTATGCAAAAATTTTACTATTCTCATGAAAAAGGATGAAAATTTTAACAGATTTGCTAAATTGATAATTAATAGAATTAATGAAATAACTGAAAAACATTTGTTATCATTATTTATAGGATAATAATTTTAAAAAATAGCGCAAAACGTGAAATCGCTACAATTACATACCAAGGAATAATCTGGAAGAACGTATGTACGTGTGTATATGTATGTGTGTGTGTGTGTGTGTGTGTGTGTGTGTGTGTGTGTGTGTTACAATTTTCTAAGGCGATGAAGCAAGATATGAAATAAAATTTTCAAATAATTAGTTGCAAAACAAATAAATTGATAAAAAAAAAAGAATGAATCTACCATTGCTACGTCTCTAGCATTTTTTGAAAAAAAAAATTTTGACAAATTTACGCACAACAATATATTACAAAAACCATTTTCAATTATGGTAAATATGTAAAATACTTTTACCTCTTTTTTTTTACTTTAACATTTTTTCCTCTCCTAGCGATACTTACTTTTCCAATATAGGATATATAGGGAAAGTAAGTATCGCTTTCTTTTCTTTATTAATTAATATTTGTCAAAAATTCATTCATTCAATTATAAAGTGAATGAGGAAGCGGCAAGAATGATTTATTTGCAACAATAAAAAAAAATTATTGAGGTAAAATTTTAAAAAAATCAATAAATTTGTGTTAAATAAAACATTACTTCATTGAAAAGAATTTTGTTTAAAAAAAGAACTTCTCCATTAATTTATTTATTATTCATCCTCATAGTTATTATTATAATTAGTACCTCAGTGATTCGCTCCCTCTTTTCTTCTACCTGTCCCATTTAACCTTTAAATCATAATCGTATGGTCTGTATGGGTATGACATATAAATGGGATATATTTGTATGTGATATATATCTTTAATGCCTCTCTCTCACTTCTTCCCTCTCTCTTGCTCTCTCTCTCTCTCTCTCTGTTTAGTCCTCTTCCTCTCTCTATAATTGGATTTTAATAATACCACACCTATTTTGAGTGCAGTAATGAATCTTTTCACTCACTCATCGATGATGTATATATAAGATTGAATGTTAATGTATGTGTGTATGTGAGGTTTATATACGTAAACGTACGTGACTGTGTGTGTGTGTGTGTGTGATAGAAATTAGTAGGTGCACCCCCGCATTCGATGAAGGTTTCTGAGAGAGCTCCACCCTAAAACGAACAAAATAGCCAATGAGAGGCATTGTAATGGCTGTTTAGTCCCAAAATGACAGCAATCAAAGGGATTCGTTGCCCTATTAGATGTATGCGCCTCTCTCATCCCACCCCAAATGTCCCTTTCAGTCCCATTACGGTGACTGAATCAGTTTCTTTTCGCCCTCTTCCTGTTGCTATTGTTGTTGTATAATTCATCTCTTATCCGGTATTTAATTACCTGATCCGGATTTTACTTCTATTGTTACTTTCATATGCGTTTACTATCTTTTGGTATATTTACAGTTTATATTTGATATTTTGTTGTACTAATTTAAAAATTTCGTCATATTCTTTAATTCTTTTTTAAATAAAGAAATGCATTAATTGAAGGTTTCCAACTTTTTATTTCACTTAATAATACCAGTAAACAACGATTGGTGGGAAGTAAGGAGGCAGTGAAACAATCATAACACTCTTTTTATGCATATAATTAATTTATTTTAAAATTTCCTTCAGTTTTTTCACCTAATATTTTAATTGTAAGTAAGAGATATAAATTGTATTTTATCTTATTGCATGTCTAACCTAGCAATTTCTCTCATCTTATCGTCGTTTCTTTTCATCCACTAATTAACGAAATTAACAAAATAAATTTTAAGTTGTAAATTTTAGAAGGAATAGGCAGAATTAATTGCTCAATTTATTTACTTGTAATTTCGTGCAATAATCAAAAATATATGATGGAATTTGAGTGGTAAGTAATTAGTTTAAATTTTGAATTGTGTTGGGATGAATGAAATAAATTATGCTTGAATTTTATGAATAAATCTTTGGTTGGACAGAAACTGACAATTTTCATTTTACATTTCGATCACTAACGATGGGAAAGTAAATACTAAAAAAGAAGCACTTCCCTAAATTAATTCTTAAATAGAAATAGAGTCTATCGTCCTAAATTGACCATCATTTTTTGTTAAAAATGGAATTAGAATTGAAATTCAAGTGTTTAGAACTTAAACAATGAAAAGTGATTTGAAATTTTTGAAAGAAAATAAAATTAAAAAAAAATATTTCTGCAAATTTTTATTTAAAATAAATAAATGATTGTTTATGTTTCTATTAGTTATTTGCTTTTTTTTTGTTTGATAAATGCATTTCATTTTTGCAAGTTTAATATGTCAAAGCAAAAAAAAAAGTTCAATATTATAGTTAATGTAAAATTTCTAAAACTAAAATTTTTTAATAAGTTATTACATATAAAAATTTAATTGAGTTGATAATATATAAATTCTGGTTGGTAATTTTACTGCCAATTTTTTGTAATTAATAAAATCATGCTGTGTTGATCGTAAGTTTAAACGTCTGATAGACATCGGAGAAGGCGAAATGATCAAAACCGGAAGAAGTTGAATTACGAGGGGAGAAAGGAGGGAGAGAATGAAGTAGAGCATAGTTAAACTTGTTACTTTGTAATTTTGTAAAAAAAAAAGAAATAATGCTTTTTTCAAATTGTCTTTAAAAAATGTCAACCATATGATTGCACGCACACACACGCACATTATAGCTGTCACCTGTAGAAACTACGTATTATTTAATTGAAAAGAAGAAATCATAATTTTTTATTCTTTTATTTTCATCACTAACTTCGTCCTATATTCCCTCTGCTGTGTATGCACAATAATAATAATAATATTACATAAAACATTCAGTAAAAATTTTATTAGAATTATTTCTTTCCTGTTAATTTGTTTAACAATTTCATTAAATCATTCAAATTTTAGTTGTTTTTTTTGTGATATAAATAAAATAAAATAAAAATGGTATAAAAGTGTGATTATTGAAATGTTTTCTTAAATGAAAACATTGCTTTTAGAGTGAAAAATGAAATTAGAAAAATTTTGCAATGAGTGAAATTTATTTGTTTACATATGTATATATGTTCTATCGTGAAATCCGAATTAAATTTCAAATATAGCAAATTATATTTTAATGAATTTAAATAAAAGAGAAAAAAAAACATAAGCTACCGGAATTTTAAGTGCAGCACGGTAAATTGATTTAATAAAATTGGTCTGAAGACAAACAATGAACAAATTGTAAAATAACGAAATCATTTATTAGATTATTCTAATTAGACTATTTATTTTTTTCAGTTACTGTATCCGATTGTTAATATTATTACCATTTAAGTAAATAGCTTAATTTCATATTCATTTCTCACTTCTGATTCTCTCTCACGGCATCCACGTAATACCTTTAAAAAAACTTCGTTAATCAAAAAAATACCGTAAATGTTATTATCACTTTGCTGTCTAATTATGCCAACTACTTGTAGTCTAATCAATGCTTCAGTGAAATTAATTTACTAACAGGTAATAAAATGGTTAATTTTGATCAATTATAGAAGGTAATGAATCTATTGGATCCACGTCAATTAATGATGAATCCATTTGCGTATAGTGTAGTGGATCCGGCAACAATAGCATTATTGAATACGACATCCGGTACTCAGAGCAGTAATGCCGGAAAAATTGTCACAACTTCTAGCAATTTACATAACACTAGTAGTTCGGGTAATAGTAGCTTCCGGATTTCTGATATTCTTGATTCAAATGAGGATAAAGCGAATACAAGTGGTGAAAATGGTTAGTACTGCTTTAAAATATATGTTAACTTTATAAATTTTTAAAATGGTTTGTAATAAAATTTTTAACCTTTTTTTATTGCTTTTAATTTATTTCAAGAATGTACTACTTAGCTCTTTCATCTTCTAAAGTAATTTTTTACAGCTGAAATTTTCGGGAAAATTTAATAACTTAAAAGATACTAATTACTCAATAGAAGTATTGAAATTTAAAATTTCAATAGTTTTACCGTAATCGTTATTTTACTAAAAAATTAGTAATTGCATTAAAAAAATTAGCAGTTGCACTAAACGGGTAAATATTTGTTGTATTATTTGTGTTTAAGTAGTTAGAATCAAGCAGGATGTTAATGCTTACCAGTATAATCAGGTAATAATATTACTCGTTTAGCACCTGTCCTACCATCCCACTCACCTCTCTCATATTGTTACAGCAATTATTGATTCACTCTTACCTTTCAATACACATTTAGTATCAGTTTTACAAAATTACTTATTATTAAAGTATTACTAACTTACTAAAAAAAGCAAAGGATGAAATTACTGAAAATGGCATTACAGTATCAGTTGTGAAGTGAAAGGTGAAAACAACGTAATGCTAACAACACCTATCTTTTCATCCATTCTAATTGTAATTTATTGGTACTAAAGTGAGAAATATCTATTTCCGAAAAATACCTGTTTTCATTACTACCTGATACTGACAAATCTTTTCTCTCTCTCTCTCTCTCTCGTTCTCTCTCCTTCTCTCCTCTCTTCCCATTTATTAGCTCATTTTTAGTAATAACTAATTTATAAGCTGTTTATTAGAATTAGTACCAATCATTGCTCTTAGCCTGCTAAATGGATTATCGAAATTGTAATCATTCAGCGCAGATGTAAGATGGAAAATTAGGGATTGAAAAGATCTTTTGAAGGATTTTTGCAAGGAGCGGGGAGTGGGAGGGGGGGGGGAGGAGGAGGAGGAGGGATTATCTGTGCTTCTAATCTGCAACATAACATTTTCCTCTTTTTTCTGTTATTTTGGATTAAGTAATAAAAAAATTAGTTTTATTAGACGGACGAGGAAGAAAGGTGAGAAGATTGTTAATGATAGTTATGAGCAATGAGAATGGATATGTTTCGTGAAGAATTAATAAGAAAGACTGTTTTTCCTCTCTCTCTCTCTCTCTCTCTCCTCTCTCTCTGAATTGATTTAGGATTAACAAAAAGGGATTGATGGATGATAATATGAGTGATGAGAGTTATTCATTACTCGTTTACTAATTATCTTCAAATACTTTTGTTATCTATTGTTATTGTTATTTGATTTGTATCATAACCATTTTCAGTTTCCGGGATAATACCAATTGGATTAAATGGATAAGGGAGAGAGAGAGAGAGAGAGAGAGAGGGAGATAGAGGGAGTGAAAGAGAAGAAATTTTAACTTTAAATACGTTAAATCGAATAAATTTTATTTAGTTATTTTCAGAAATTGTTTCTTTTTTGTTCAATTCGTTTCTTTGCATACTTCTCGTTAATCACTCTTTATGAATTTATTAGTAGCAAACAAATTTATGAACAATTATTTAAATTTAAAAATTAGGCGAAAAATCAAGATGGAAAGGGAATGATAAGGATTGTCTAAAAAAAGAGTGAAGAAATTATTTCGATTACTATTTTAAAAATTATCTTTTCAAATTTCCTCTCCATTAAATTTTTTTTTTTAATTTTAATTTTTTTCATTCTCTTCTGAAAATTAACAAAGAGATAAGAAAGAAACAAAAGTGAAAATGTCCTTTGTGGCTGATAAGAGGTAATTAAATATTGTCTATTAATTTAGAATTATCATCGCTAGGTGAGGATGAACGAAGCGGGTCAACAGAATCACACCATTCCGGTTGCAGTCCACATTTTAATTCCTCAATTGGATGCGGTAAAAAAGTTCGCAAAGCTCGGACAATCTTTACTGATAAGCAACTGCAGGTACGGTGTATTTATCTTCTTAAATTTGCCTATCGCTAAAGTGATAATTTTGCAAAATTTGCATTAATTTATTTCAAAGAAATTTTTAAGGAATTAGAAGCAACATTTGATAAGCAGAAATATCTGAGTGTTCAAGATCGAATGGATTTAGCGCAACGAATGGGTCTTTCGGATACTCAGGTGAAGACGTGGTATCAAAATCGACGGTAATTAACTTCTTTGTTTTAATTTTCTTGGTTTTTTTCTCCTCCTTTTTTCTTTTTCAGTAGCATTTTAAATAAAAGTCATTTAATAGGTAATTTTATGCAGTAATGTTTAAAAGGATTACTGTGTTCATCATTATTTCTAATAGAATTAAAATTAATTATTACTATTTAGTAGTGACGATGGTATAACAATAACATTACAAATGTCACTATTAAATTGTTATCTGAAAAATTTGTCATAAAATTAAACTTTTCTATATTTTAAATTTATTACTAATAAAGATTTGATGGAAAAATGAGAAGAAAAGAGAGTTACACTAAAAATAATCCCATGTGATTTGAAGAGAAGAATAGTTCACTTAACTACTAATTTACTCTTTTCTCCCTTACTTTCTTAAATTGTTGTTTCTTGCTTAAATTTTGAAAAAGAAAAGAGAGAGAAAGAAAGAGGAGAGGGAGAGGGAGGAAAAAAATAACAAAACAAATGAACCATATGTTTGACTTATTAAAATAGCAGCACAATTGCTCTTCACTACATTTTTACTACTGTACCGTTTAAAAATTACTGTAAACTTTTTAAATGTATTTGTTTTTGTTTTGTTAAATAATACTTATCTCTCTCTCTCCCTCTCTTCATTTCTTTCATAACCCTATAGTTATGTGTCAAAAGGGAGAGAGGGAGAGTTAGTGAGTGCAAAATGATATGAGAGAGTTTAAAAGTGTGCAAATGTTCATTGCACCATAAAATTGTGAACAAAAGGAGGACAAGAAGGATTAGATGAAAAGTATATATTAGCTGACAAAAGAAGGGAGAGAAAAAGGCAAGTACCATTTCCTAACATTTGGTATTCTTTTATCTTTCCTCTTCTCTCCTCACTTACTTAATTAGTTGCTAATTTAACCTAAAAGCATTCAAGCAAAAAAATACATTGTTTTTTTTATTTGATGACAACATTCATTTTTAGTCAACAAAATCATCAAAATTTATTTGGAATTATAATTTTATTCTCTTTGTCATTTATTTTAAATTAAAAGCGAAAGTTAAAATTTTGAAAACGGCGAATTAGTTTTGATAATTAACTTGAAAGCAAATAATTAGCTTTGATAATTAACTTACTGAAAAACAATAAATGAATGAATGTTTTGTAGTGTCGTTATCACTGATCCACGTGACATATAATTTATCTATTTGTTAACTGCAAATTGATTTCAATCTTACTGAGTTTAAAATTGTAGATTAAAAAAAATTTTAATTTTAAGTAATTAAATTTAAAGGACAAAATGGAAGAGACAGGCAGCTGTTGGAATGGATTTACTGAACGAAGCATCAAATGTTGCTGCAATTCAGCAATTATTGCGCACCAATCCTTACTGGGCCAACTATATGGCAGCTAATGCGCTAAATCATCCAAGACTTTTTCCGCTGCAAGCGACCGCTCTTCCACTTGGCTTATCAACCGCAACACATAGCAGTCTATCACCGTCTACATCATTTGTACCGCTTGCAGTACCAGCGGCACCACCGTCTCCAATAGCAGCTTCGTCATCAGCAACGAATACGATAATTACCGGAGCACCGATAACAACTCTACCATTAGCGATGTTTCCATTCCAAGTACCTACTTCAAGCTTTACCTTAAATCTTGTTCAAAGTCCACCAATACCAGTGTCAGTTGAAAGGTCGAAGATAGAATCATCCAAATCAGCTACACCTCTAAGTAATAATGAAGTTAAGTCACCTGAACCGAAATGATTCATTTTTTTTATGTGAAAAAATTTATTTCTTTTTTTTAAAAGTTGACATTTTGCTTGTTATTTGGATCATTCCATATCTGTCAATTCAATTTATCCATTACTGATTACTATAATTAATGATCCCAAAATTTTGTTTTGATCTTCCTACACTCATAAAATTTTTGCAAAATTATCTTAGATTTTTGATGCATAAAATTTATTTAATATTTTACAAGTCAAAATTATTCATAAATCGAATTAACATATGCACCACTTTTTTAAAAAAAAATTACATTATTAAAAGATTTTGTCAAAAAAGACTAAATAATTAGTTAATTAAATTTTACAGTATTTTTACCTACCCATTTTGTGATACGTGTTTTTAACTTGCAGCTGTGATTTTTTTTCTAAAGCTTGCTATGCTTTTAACTTACCACATTCATTTTATGTCGAGAATTTTGCGCATTAATTAAATTTGAAATTCACATTTTTTCACCTGATAATGATTTATCACTGATTTCTTTTTATTGACACAGTAACTAGTATGCATATATTCTAATTAAGAATATTATTATTTATGCTAATACAGTTATACTGTAGAAGTATTGCATACGTACATCCATTATTATTGCTACTATTATAATTAGTATTATTAGTAATAGTCGTAATAATATTATGATAATAATATTTTATTACTATATATTACTACAGTATTTATTATTTTATTATTATTATTATTATTATTATTATTATTATTATTATTATTATTATTATTATTATTATTATTATCATTATTATTATTATTATTATTATTATCATTATCATTATTACTATCATTGTGTAAGACGTAGATGTATATATAAGATAATAAACGCAATTATCCATTCCAAAATAAAATGAAATACATTCCCAGAAAATGAGGAAATTAATTTTTTCTTAAAAAAAAAGCAAATATGCTCCAATTTAAAGAATGTTATAAACAAACGCATAATTTTAATACGCTTTCTTCCAATGGTATAATATTATCATTCGAAAATTTAGGGAAAAAAAAGTGACGCATCTGTCGACAGACGGTCATTCATATTTCATTTGCGCATTTCATTCGTTTGTATCAAATCAATTTGAAAATCAGTAAAGGTGAAAGTAGGAATGGGCAGGTGGATGAATTATGTGTTGCAATTGTCGCTTCTATTTCTTTTTTTTTGAAAATTTTCTTTTTAAAATAAAAAAAATGAAGAAGTAAATTTAGAAGAAAATGATAAGGAAATAATTAAACATTATGTCAATTGACAGTACTTTTTAACCTCAGTTCTTTTCACTTATTATTAATATTAATTATAATTTGAGATGACAATTATGAAATAGGTAGCTATCATAGATTTGCTGATATTTTAATTAAGCATCTTTTGGACGATCGATTTTTCGAAGGTATGCTACCGCTGAATAAAATGGCACCACAGAATATACGGTCAAATAAAATGTTCATTGTAGTTGTGGAGAAGTTAAGTTAAAGTTCAGTTTGAACTTTGTGACGATAATTTGATTTCAGTTAAATATTTTGTTAAATTTGATTGAAATGAAATTAAAATTTATTAATTTATGCCTTTTTATGAAATTTTAATAAGTTATTCTTATTTTATAAGCTATTTTGTGTAATCGATGCTCTACAATGTCTGTGCATAATTTTTGTTGCATTTGCTCTCTTCACGCATACACTTTTCGATGACACATAAATGTTTCACTTTTATTTCAATTTAATATTTGAATTACTGAAAAATTTTTAGCAATTTGAACTTATTGCTGCTGAAATTAATTTTTACTTAACTGAAAAAAGAAATGATTTTATTAATTTGAGTTCAGATTGTTCAGTGTGTGGACGAATTAATTATGCACATTGATGTGTGTAACAAATCAACATGAATTGTGTTGTATCCAACAATTATGCATGAAATTAGGAAAACAGAGGGAGTGAAAATCATAAAGGAAATGAAACTGCCACTGAAATAATGATTATGGTGATAGTGGTGATAATGATAATTAATGATAATAATGATAATAACAATAAGTAATGAAGTAATGACAATAATAAACATGGTAATAACGATTAATGATAATAATAACAATAAATAATAATGATAATGGTGGTAGCAGTACAAGTATCAGTAGTAGCAGCAGTAGTAGTAATGATTGAAGTTGGAGAGTAAAAGTGCTGAAGGTCGATGTGACAATCTTCTGTTGTTCATTCATACTGTCCTCAACCACCTAATTCCCTACCTGTCCATATTATTTTTACTACTAAATTAATTCAAAAAAAAAAAATTATTATGAAATTCCTTCAAAATGCGTTATTACAATAATATGTAATTATTTATTTTTTCTCTCTCTCTCTCTCTCTCTCACTCTCACCAAATCATTTCTGACTCTTCCAAATTGTCAAATCATAATTATTATATTGCTAATCACTTGTCCTTTCGTTCAATCCTCTTATTTCTTCCTCTCTCTCTCTCTCTCTCTCTCTCTCTTCCTTTCTTCTCTTCTTGAACTTTTTTCTGAAATCTTTCGTGAAATCTTTTCGTCCAGACGAATACACTAATTTTTTGCTTCAATTACGCAACAAATGCGTGAATTGTCATTTATTTCGTAGCGAGAAATGAAGCGAAATAGATTGAGAGAGAGAATGAGAGAGAGAGAGAGAGAGAGAAAAACAGGGGGAGGGGGAGGGAGAGAGAGAGGAGAAATTATTATCATTGCTTGGTAGTCAATATTATTTAGTCTTCCTTTTTTATCACAAATCACTCGAAATTGTTAAATTTCCTTCGTTTTTTTCTTCTCCCTCTTTCTCCTCCTCCTTCTCTTTTTCTTCCTTTTTTTTTTATTAATTCTTTGAAAAGAATTTTAAAAAATGGAAAAAATTCTGTTGAATGGCTGTAAATGACAATATTGATTGCACGGATTTTTATGACAATTTTAGACATTTAAATTGAAAAAATATTAAAAACAAAACCATTTACAAATGTGTAAAAGCAACAGATGGAATAATTAAAATGCTTGAGGATGCTGAACCCACGTGATATCAAATGACACGTAACGATGAGAGAAATTATCAGAGTTTAATAACTTACACAAGAAGTTTGCTTCTTGCAGTGATATTTGATTTATAGCTGCTTAGTAATTCATCTACTCTTTTTTCTCCAAAAAAAAACAACTACAGTAATTGTAAGAAAAAAATATGTATATCTAATATTGTTATGATTACTTGACATAATACTAATACTAAATAATAGTAATAATTAATAATAATAATAGTAATAATTAATAATAATAATAATAATAACAATAACAATAACAATAATTAGTGACAATAACTAATAATTATTATAGTAAATAATAGATAGCAAATGATAATAATAATAATGAAAGTGGTCATTACTGATATGAGTATTTCATTACTCGTTGTAACGATCATTATTCTTACTAATCGAACAAATACAATAATTCTGTCGCCAATGAACTGATCCGAAAATGATTCAGTCGGTCAATGCATGCATTCAATTAGCCAATCATTTTGAAACAATAATGTTATTCAAAAAAAGAGTTGGATGAAAGAAATTGAATGTAATTTAGAGATAATAACTGAATTTTTGATACTTTTTTTTACAATCAATAATATTTCATGCATTTATGATTTCTGAGTTCGATGAAATTTCCCACTAATTGATTCCATCTAATTCATCCGATAATCTCTACTTGTAGCGTTAACAGCTATAGAACACAATAATTCATACGTGCGTGTATTGTGTGCATATCTTATGGCGTGAAGAAAAGAGATTTGAAATGGAGGAGGAGGAGGAGGAGGAGGAGGGGGAGGAGGAGTAGGAGGAGGAGGAGGAGGAGGAGGGGGAGAAAAAGTTTCTAAAGGAAAATGAATGATATGTTTCGAATTATCTATACAACCAACTGTATGGCTGAAATTGAAATTGAATGGTATCGGATAGAGAAATCGTACATCAATGCGAATATCATATTAACCCCATCAAATATCAATCATGTAAATGCGACAAATGCGCTCCGGAAAATTCAAATTATCCACTTTTCATCATTTTATTTAAGAAATATATAAATCTGATCCACTATATTTCACATTATCATCTCAATTCAGTCAAATTACCTACCATTTCTACACCATAGTTTACTACATGTACAACACACACACACACACACACACACACACACACACACACACACACACACACACACACGCACATACATACAAAATGTGTTATGAAATGTAATAAATTTTGGAACTGATTAATTGGATAATTATAATTTTTAGAAGAAAAATTAAATTCCCATACTAAAATTTGTCCATTTTTTTGCTTCAAAAAGAGTACCGGTTCGGTATACATCCTGCGAACGAGCAGTTGAAATATGTGCAAACAAAAAAAAAATAATATTTAATACAGAGAAATTTTATTCAGTATTTATTTTCATCAAAAAGTTTCTGCAGTGATTATGCTGCTGCTGCTACTGTTGTTGTTGTTGTTGTTGTTGCTAATGAACGTTGATCGTCTTTGCTAATTTAATTAAATTATCATTCATAACTATTGCCAACATACAGTAATCACTAGTAATGCAACGTATCATATGCAAATTATTTTTCATTTTTCTATAATTCATTTTTAATTTTTGCTTCCTTCTTCTTCCAGTCATTTTGTTCTCTCAGTAATTCATTAATATTACTATAATAATTATGATATGTTATTTTGCAATAAATAAAATAAAAATTAACAATAAAGTGTAAAATATACAATTAAAATAATTAAAATACTTAATTCATTGATCGTTCGAACTATCGTTTGAAAAACTATTAATGATAGTATGTGTGATAAGTGACGTGACATTATCACTTATATCACTTCTGTTATCACTTCCTAATGCATTAAACAAGTAATAATGACTAATGCTTTATTGAAATTGTGGCAAATTGCGATAGAAAATAGACGATGCTTTTAAGTGGTAGTGTGTGAGAAAATTGAATTAAAGCAGATTGCTTTCAAAAACATTCCATTTATCTCAATTTAAAACCCTTTTCTTCCTTCCTCTCTCTCTCTCTCTCTCTCTCTCTCTCCTTGTCCTTTCATCTGCTTCTTTTTCAGAAGAAAGCTATTCAATCTTCTTAATTCGCATGTCCTTCTTCTATCCATCCATTTACGTTTCATTCTTTCCTCTCCATATGCTCCAATTATGCTTCCACCAGTTTTATCATTTCAATTTCTTACCCCAAAATTTAATTCAATAACGGAATTTTGCAGCTCATCACCTAAAAGCGCTTTGTAAATTATCCTAAAATACACTTTCTGGGGATTTCGTCCCTGAATGTTACGAAACAAATGATAACACATTTCATTATATAATAAATAATACCCAATCATTCATTAGTTGTAACAAAACCAATGCTAATTAATACGTGTACTTCATTCGATCAAACGTTTTTTTTTCAAATTTTATTTTACATTTTTTTAAAAAACATTCTATAAAAAGTAATATATTCTGTTTTCAATTGAATAAAACTACACTGAAACAGGATGAAATATATCATTAACTGAATATAAATAATCACAAGTAAGGCGGTAGATGTCTTATTTCAAAGGCGATTGGTTACGTGATGAAAAGCTATGCACCTATATGTGTGGGTGTGTGAGTAACATGCCATATATGTTTTTTTTTTATGCTAATAAGTGGCTATTTCTGAATTGTAAAACAATTCAAAGATGAAAGTGTCAAATTACGACATCAGAAATTATTAAGTACCACTCCTACCTATTTCATCATTCATGTCGTACCGAAAATGAAAAAAGGATAGCTATAATTGATCGTTGAATTGTAGCCTTTGAAGTGCAATAATTGCCTACAAATTAATTTCAAAAATTATACCTTATATGATCAACGTATATTTGAAAAAAAAACCAATAGTTATTATCGATTATTAATTAATCAATCAATATTGTTATTTTCCAACACTATGATCTTTTTGCATGCATACATTTTTCATCTTGCAAACTAACATGCAATGCATGCGTGCATTTTTATACGAAATAGCAATTATTAAAGTATATTTTGTTGCGCACATTTAGTTCATAAAAAAAAGAATAAATTTTTTTTCTTTTATAATTTCAAATAAAAAAAGAAAAATTACAAAACAGTGCGAAAATGATGCTATTATTAGTGTTACTGTTAATGGGTTTATTTAATTCGCTTTCGCAAGCAATTTAGTTCTACCACTTTTCTCTCCCTCTCTCTCTCTCTCTCTCTCTCTCTTTCGTTAAATTGTTATTGTAATCCATTCCAACAATTTTTTAAAAATCATTTTTCTTCTTCATTCACATCCAAAATTACATCAAAATGATCAGATATTCTCATTGCTATATGTGACAGAGGAAGGACAGAAAAAAAAAGGTAAGAAAAAAAAATGCTTTCCCACATGGAACGAAAACAAAACAAAAGTATAAATATGGGAGAAACTCAGTAAAATTTTATTCTTATCGAAGAGCGCTGCATCTGAGAGAATAATTTTTATTTAATTGAATGATATGAGAGAGAAGCGAACGATATCACACACTGCAATTCCATCTTACAACACCTGCAACTGCAACAACAACAACAACAACAGCAATGATAATAAAAAAAGTTTCAGTAGTACAACTAAATATGTAAGAGAGGGAAACGATGGTTCGATAGATGAAATTTTGAAAAAACAGCTTCTTCATTAACGGTGGATGCAAATATCAGATTCAAATATCAGATTCAGCTTCAATTGTATATCAGATTCAGCAAATATCAGATTCAGCTTCAATTGTATGTCAGATTCAGCTTCAATTGTATATCAGATTCAGCAAATATCAGATTCAGCTTCAATTACTGAGCTTCGGAAATGATTAAAGGGTAAATGAATGAAGAAATAATGACTGTAATCGTTCAGAAGAAATGAGTGAAATGGATGATGACTTTTTAATGAAGGAAAAACAATTTGAAAAAGTAAAAATTATATTCAATTATTCAATTAAATGTATCTGCCCGTAATTGGACATTAAATACGTTCAGTAATAATTATTATTAATTATAAATAGTGTAGTAATATTACCTGCAAAATACAATTTGCATTATTAATTGCTAAATTATTTAATTCAATTAACTGTTTAGTTTATAAATGGAAGTATTTAAGGAGTAAGTAATCAAAAATTCCAAATCATTTTGCAATTCCTATTACTTCATTAAATTTCACCAATTAATATTTTTACACTTCAAAGGCATTTTGTTGCTATAAATAAACTTCTAAGTCGAAGTATGTTGTTAAGCAATATACCTAACTGTTACTACTTTGCTTGCATGAACTTATCACGTGTCTTACCTTTACACAATACTTATTACACTTTGAAATTGAAGTAATCTTACATTAAGTGTTCTATGAGCTGTTGTTTGCTGTGTGATTAGCTATGATTGATATTACTTTGTAAAAAAGAAATGGTTAATATTTATTTTGTTGACAGAGTGATTTAGCAAATGTAATTAAGGTAAGATGATAAAAATGTTCGGAGGAAATATTTCAAATTGATCCAACTATTCTTGACATAAATTATCGTTGTAAATTGACCATCAAGGGATGTTCTAATAACTCTCAAATATTCATGAAGGACATTTTCAAAATTTCTGTAGTCGCAATAAACCTTAGTATTATTGTTGTTATTACTATTATTATTATTATCATTATTATTATTATTATTATTTTCAGCTGAATGAAGTGAAATGATTAAAATACGTATGGGAATGGACAATTTGTGAAATTGCTCCACACATCTCAGCGGTAATTGACGAAGTCTGAAAGGGTTGAAGATGGTAGAAAAGTGAAATGAATGGTGGCTGAGGTGAGATAGGTATATTCTGATAGATCGAAATTACGGCAATTGCTAGTTATTACATGTTCTCGATGCATTCATATCTCGCTATTTACCAATTATTATCATTATTACTAGGGTTATTATCACTTTTCTGAATTTTAAAACTGTCGGTAAAAACCAATTAACGATGGTCAGTGGTTTGGTAATTATAATCCCATTATTAGAACAAATTTCATTGTTAGCGAATGTCTGTTAGTTGTAGGTCGACTGATGAAGAGGCAAAAATGATTTGGGAAATATTTTAATCATAAAAATACCTTGATGGAGGATGAAACTGTCCAAAACAAATAAATGATTGGTGAAAAGAAACAAAGGGATTGATATGAAATGAATCTTTTTTAGGAAAAATTTTTTAGCATACGTTCCTTTTAATTTTAATAAACTTTAACACTTATAGCCCAACTTTAATTGGACAAATTTTTGATCAAGTAAAGTCTCTTTAAACAATGCGTTCCACTTTTTTGAATTTTTTTGAAATGAATAAATTTAATCGACCTTCGTGAAACCTAAAAAATTTTAAAGGATATTTGCAAAATGAACATCATCAATTAGCAATAGAGTGATGAATACATAGTGTGATAACAAAGATTCATTCCACACTTACTACCTTCTCATCTGTCAATTAGCAATATAATTATCCCTCCCCAATAACCAAACTTATTTACACACTATTGAAATAAGAAATAACTCGCCTGGGTTGATGAGTGAATCCTTAGGTCTAATAAATTTGTACTTAGGCTACGAGTATCTACGTCTCACTTTCGTTACACAAAAGCTCTAGACACAGCTCCCAAAAAAACATGTTGCTTAAAACTGGATCTACAAAAAACAATTGTACAACAATTTATTTGCATAGTTTTTTTCTCAGACAAAGAATGAAGGTCAGTTAGGAGAACAAATGAGCGATGAAATGGTGATACACAGTGATCACATTAGCTGGTTTTTACGAGGGCTTTTCCTATTTCACCTCGGCTTTTTTCTAGCATCCATATGAACTTTAGATAAGAATTTTTCATATTTTTAAATGCTCCAAGAAAGATACAATAGAAGAGATCTTTGAAGCTCATACTAAATAGTGAATAATAATCAGTAAAATCAAAATACTCAGAATATCAATACCTATTAAGCGCATTAGAAAGCTATTGTTAGAATAAAAATTAGATTGAAAAATTCCAAGTAGTTATAACACGGCGTTATATACATTAGGAATGGCTAAATCCTTTCTGCACACGAATCACATAGGTAAATTGAGTTTCAGATGCTTCCGCAGTAAAATCGATTAGTAAGACAACGATCAATATGCAAGGAAAAATCCATGTTTTCAAGCGTAATTTAATGATGATTTCAATTTCCGTTGTTTCTGACACAGTGTAAAAAGAAGATCACGAGCGGCTACTGGAACACAACCATAATTGATGCCATCAAAGCGAAACCTTAAAATATTCACAAATCTATTCCGAACTCTTGACTTTAACACATTCCTCTTTAAAATTAATAAAAATAAACAATAATAAAGGTAATAAAATATATTTCGACAAAACAACTGCTTTCGCTATAACTGCGCAAAGTATCAAATAAAAAGGCTAAACAATTTTCTCATTTTTATATAATG
The DNA here is from genome assembly GCA_013365375.1 of Litomosoides brasiliensis. NCBI lineage: Eukaryota > Metazoa > Nematoda > Chromadorea > Rhabditida > Onchocercidae > Litomosoides > Litomosoides brasiliensis. The sequence continues at coordinate 40,654 of JABVXW010000312.1, forward strand.
CTTTAAATTTATCAATGATAACCTTTCTTCACGACCATTTTCTTTGAAGACAAAAATTTTTGGATCATTAGAGGATATTCGCAATTCCAGCGCGTTTTTTGGATTGTTTAAAATGATTCGCGTTGGAATTTGTATACCCTAAACGAAAATTATTAAAATTTAAACATCCGCCTCCTTCAAAGAATTTATTTTCCACGTAAATCATGTGACATGTGATATAATTAACAATGTGCCTAATAAACACCAGTTGATACTTTGATATAAACACCGATTGATATTTTGATAAACTCACATTTTTATCAAATTGACCGCGCAAGATGTATTCTCCCTCCGCAAGCATTTGAGGTCGATGGCGAGACTGAATATTGAATATAAGTATGATCGTAAAAGTATTAAACTCTCCTTCCCCGCACCTCGCCCCAAAGAAAAATAAATGTTGGTGGAAATGGAGTAACATACCAACTGCAGATTTTCAGGTGATGAGCAACTTGTCCCTCTAGTTTTCGGAATAATTTTAAAACCACTGTCTGAATTCTAAAACAGGCTGCGTAAGTTAAAAGACATGAATCCAAATCTTTCTTGCCAGTTCGTGAGAAAACTTCGAACTTTCAACATTGCAAAAGAATTAGAAAGAGTTATCCAAGAAAGTTTCTCACCATCTCCAAAATTTTCAAAAACAGTCATATCAGGAGAGTAGGTATTTTATGATTATGCCTTGAAAAGTCATGCGTGAACAGTGCTACTATTTCCGTGAAATATTGAAAGAAAGTATAAATTTCGTTCTACAGGATATCACGTGAGACCAAAAAGATGAGGGTAAAGTTGTCCACAAATTATACTAAAAAATAAATTTACCCTAGATAATGATGTATTGCGAGTGCGAAGTGGTGCACGAGACAATGTAGATACGTAATCAGTGGATTTACATTTTTTATCTGATAATAGCTGATTTTCCGAGATCATATTCGTTCGATGTTCTACCAATTTTTTTTCAGTTACCTCACTTGAGATAAATTGACTGAAATGATCTTTTATGAGTTTAGAACAAGATAAAAAAAAACAAATAAACAAACAAACCTGCTGTTTGAGAAGTGAAATGGAAACGATTTTACAGTCTTAAATGGTGCACCCTCTAAAAATGTTTCTACCAAAAGCGCATCTTTATGAGCACATTCGAACATGTATCTTTCTTCTGAAAATCAAAGAACATGTTTTGACTTACATGACATGTATAGAATTTTCTAAACTGAAGGCTTTTTTGACCAATGTCATACCCGTTTCTACACAAAAAACTTTTCCAATACATGAAACATACATCGTAACACTTTAGAATGTTAAGTTTAAAATTCAGAGTCTATTATTTTCCGTTTTTTAGAAAAAAAACAAGATCCTTTATAGTGTCGGGAGGATACTGTGAACAGAATAAAACTATGACTAGCAGAAATAATAAGAGACTGATTGGAAAACTCGTCCGGACGTAGAAATCTGCAATGACTTGCAAAGGGCATCCAAAGAAAATGAATTAGCATTTCAACATTTTTGTTTTATTTAGTAAAAAATTTTACCACTTGATAAAGATGCAGGATCCTTATTATTTATTGTAACAACAATCGAGTCTGTGCTTTTTCTCTGTACAGCCAACCGTCCTGAAAAAAAGAAAATCTCGACGAACAAAAAAATCACCTGGCCTGACAAACTTCGACTTGCACTACTTCTCGCTCCTCCCCCTTCCAATAAATATGTTTCAAGTATTCTTTTTAAACTAATATTACAGAAATATCCCAAGGATCGGCAGAACAGCGACTAAAAGGTTTTTTTCGAACACCACAGTAAAAAAGGAATAGATGTAGCTTAATAGGTACCACGCTTTATCAGCATTTTAAAGATGCAATTATATATATATATATATATATATATATATATATATATATATATATATATATATATATATATATATATATATATATATATATATATAAGTCATCAAAATATTGAAATCAGTTTTGCATAATGTAAGGGATATAGCAGATACCGCTAATCTATCAACCCTAGTCGAGGGGCAAATGAGTTTTGAAGTATACCATCTTGAAATTTGACTCGAAAATCGCCATTTTCCATCAAGCGAGCAGTGCTATCACATGATGGCTTGAAGATAATCTTGACAACACGTGCCCCTAGCGCACTGATCTCATCTAGAATCTTCCTGTACAACGCAATAGCAATCTCGTCCACCTTGTCGGTTGTATATTGCAGCTGTTTTAGACTGTAAATGAGAATTGAAAGGTCGAATTAGACAATAAAAGGCTTCCACATTTATATTTATGGCATATGCATATTGCAATACAGTTCGATCAGAAAATTTAACAATTTTAATCGAACAGCAATAGAGTTTTTATTATACCTGTAATAGTTACGATGAATTTTAGCGTCAACCGGAACCGCCGGTTCCTTATTTGTAACCGGAAAAGCACATTTATCTGGCAGATGAAAAACCGAAAAACTCTGTGCTCCATTAGCTGTTTTCTTCACTATGGCAGTCCATCTAACCAGCAGGTCATCACTTCTAGAGCCATTCTGATTAACTAATTGGCTTCGATCTCGAATAGTAGCTTCGTAAATAATTGTTCCGTTCTTTTGAAATATAAACTGCAACGACTTACATATAAAAAGAAAAGATTCAAAACTCATTGCCAAAAAAATTGTCCTATCATAACGAGACCTTCTCGATATAACGAAAATATGACCACAAATTGATCAAGCCACATAAGATATTTGCAATGAACATTGTCAACCACAGGCGTAAATAATCAGGTTCTCTCCTACGGATTTCGTAACGTGCAATGTCTTTCCAACTTTGTAAAATGACATTTTCTAATAGCAATATAACTTGTTAATCATTTGCGTGGCATACGTGCAGAACACAATTGCAAAAATTAGTAAAGAACCTTATCACTAATCACTAAAACTAAAAATAAAAATGCTCCGTTTCACTAATACGAAAAGTGCTCGAAAAATGCAAGCAGAAACCAAAAAAAAAGCAAACAAATCACAGATATCACGTAAAATACAGGTACATTCCGTAACAATAAAAGAATTAATTTCCGTTTACCGTTCCCGCTTTTCGATAAACCTCAGTAGGCATCAAACGTGACACATCAAGTGGCCATGCAATGGTCGTTTTATTTGCATGATCACCAAAGTTCTCCTTCATTTGCTTCTGATTGGTATCAATTGGTGCAATAAGAGGTCTACGTTCTACACGTGCTGAATGCCGCATACCATTGGGTTCGTACACGTTAATCTCCCTACAACTGATTTGAAAAAAGATACGCACGAAAATTTGAATAGGGGAACTTTTAAAATCAGCAACTGTATTAAGCACATGTAAAGTTCGGAAAAACACAGAAAACCAATACTCTATTACATTTAAGAGAGCAGAAGAATATTCATTTCTTACCTTCCACATTTCCTTTCCAGTGATTGTTGTTTGCCACAATGCGTACACTGATTGTCCAAATAAGTATTATGCCGACAATTTGTTATACCAATCAATTCACCACGATAGCAATCCGAAGATGCTCGTCGACGATACTTAAAAGTTTTTTTAAGACTAAATTACTGATAATGGTACATGACTGGAAATGAACCTGCGTTTGTTTGAAGGATAGACTGAATTAATAAATAAATAAGGCTCTAGCAATAATAAAAACAATAAAAAATGCCGGTAATATGGCATGAGAGCAAAAAAAAAATAACGAACAGGGTAACCACTTTCGCCACTTTCAAATGCAGAGTCTTTAGTCATACGCTTACATCCGCTAGCTGTTGGTCTCACTGAATGTGCTCGAGTAATTGCCGGTGAGATATGCTGAAAATAATACGAAAAATTTCCAAGTTCTCAGTGTTAGCTCTGATCTATGTATCCCACCCCTGCGATGGATTCAATTAAAAAAACTTTTTATGGTATCTAAATCATGAGATGCATCATTCTTAATTATTCACCAAGTAATATAAAAGATATGAAAGCCCAGATGCGAACTCACCGCAGTTTGGCAGTCACGATAAATGATTCTTTCTCTTGATGTTTCGCGAGATCGACTTATTGGAAGACTAAGTCCATCAACTTTTCTCATGAACTCACTCAATGATATATCTTAAAAAAGTAAATCATGAGTTAGTTATGTGATGTGAGTGTATCGTAATGAGAATAATGTAAAACTGACTATGTGGAAGTGGAAATGATGAAAGGCTACATTTTTTCTGAATTAAAATCAAAGTTTCTCTAAATTATTTGATATTAGCTATGAAATTCAATACATATTGTAACATTCAAAAAAGCTACCCCCGAGAGTAATACGCCTTTCTTCATTCGGGTCCATCATACTTTGAATAAGAGTAGCACTCTCCAACGAGATTGTTTCCTTGAAAGGATTCACTTCGCGATCCCGCGGCGGATCCTTACTAGTTAACATCAGATATAATATTCCGCCCAAAGAGTACACATCTGCTTTTTGATTATAATGCCGATTGTACACCTGCCTGTAGCCTTGTATAAAATAAACACGACTCTTTTCAGGAATTAATCTAACCTTGCAATCAAGATCTAATAAGATTTATTATTAGAAGTTTCCATTTTACTTTACTTCTTCGATTTAGTGTCACAGTAAATGTCAATATTGTCGGAAAATTTTGGTCTTACTAAAACGCGACAGCAGTTTGTAGACCCACCACTCCTTAACTTATAGGATTAATTCCATAGATCGAAGGAACGAGGATTATTAAACCGATCTAAAATCAACATATTTAAAAAAATTGATTCACTTACGGCGCAATATATCCAGGAGTTCCAAGCATTGTCCTAGCAACATCACCTTTCCGAAATTTTGTTGCAAGACCAAAATCGGCAAGTTTCTACAACTCTTAGAATGATATACCATTAAAAAATATAGAAGCTGAAGACCAGTAAGTATAACAGAAAGTTAAGTTAGAAACAAATGATTCAATGGAATGTCTTGTTTAGAACTACACGTACCTCGCGAACTTTTTGATTATTATCAAGTGAATATGGTTAACTTCAAGCCTTCAAAACTTACGACAAATAATTTGTCATCTCTAATAGATGAAATTAGGACGTTTCCGGCGGATAGATCGCGATGTATCATATTACGTTCGTGTATATGTTTCACTGCACTTACTAATTGACGAAGAATGTATGCTGCTGTAAATGTAATATTGTAAGTATCATAAGTCCTTAAGCATGACAAATTTCATTTTCAAAGCAAAAATTGTGGTGACACATAAACAATCAGTCAGACAGAACTGGTTTTCTACATATTAATACTCTTTAGGTTTTATTTGAACAGGACCATTGTGTTAATGTTTCCGAATGCAACAGCAAAACACTTTACCTGAAAAGTCGGATAATCTTCCATTTTGTTTCACGTAATCTCGCAACGACCGATATTTGCAGTACTCCATGATGATATATTGTGCACCATCTTCTTGGAATTGGTCATAAAATTTTACGATATTGTCATGAATAAGTCTTGATAAAGCTTCTAACTCTAATTCGACTCGCAGTGTTGTTGCTTTGGTGATATCAATCTAAAATATTTTCAATGTAATAAACAGCTACTCACAATATCATGAATTTAGGTAGAGTTGGAATAATTTTCCTACCTTTTTTATTGCGACGTTTTTCCCGCTCCATTCCTTTCCTTTAGCAATACACCGAGCACGATAAACGACTCCAAATCCACCTCGTCCGATTTCTTCCAGATCGTCGTATTCCTAGAATGTGATCAGATATTCTATCTCCTTGTACTCCATTTTTAAAATTTGAAAGTCAATAGTATGCAGCAAATCTATGTTGTAAAGCAATTTTATAAAATAAAGTTATTAAGTTTCTTAAAACCTTAAAACTACAACTCATTGAAAAATTTAAGGCTGTAGTCATACTATGAACAAAATAAAAATGATGAAAACATACACGTTGCAGACGACTCATTGTAATGGTTCAATTGTACCAGTAAAAAGTGAAATTGGTACGTCGGTACCCTGAAAGATATTTATATCATTTACAAACAATTTTACATCTATTAAAAATACTGATTTCATTTTATTTCTTCTATGTTGTGGCGAAAACTCACAAGATAGCTGTAAAGATACAATATCTAGACTGTTAAACTATTAGTATATTAAGTCATTTTTGCTTGACAACACAATTCATTTAAACAATAAGACTCAAAATTTCATTACCAAATCAAAATTTGACGAATAAATTCCTACCGATTCAATCGCCCTGTGACTTTCACTCTCTAAATCCATTACTATTATATCCAGGACAATTTATTATCTTCCGTTCTCTCCTCAACTATTCTTTTTCTGCTCTCAACAACAGAAATATCACCCTTCCGTATTTCCCTCAATTTCTAATAATGTGACATTACCCCATCAGATCACCTAACCTCAGGACCCATCAACGTCCCTTCCGGAAACAAACATGAAAGGGCGAATGAAAAGGCGCCCTTTCGAAGCTTCAAAATTTTAATTCATGAACCCTGTATGCAAAAATATATGTCTCAAACAGTAATCACGTAAGTGAAATTAAAATGAGGAATTTTTTAATAGTTTGTTATAAAATTTCAAACAAGCATTACACAAAAGAAATTGATTCCACCTTTAATGTATCATTTCAGTACTACTGACAAGCTTTAAAAAATCCACTATAAATAGTCCTGATTGAATAAACAATGTTTACAATATTTTTGAATTTAACAATTTAAAGGTGATATTTAAGCCATAATTTGTTTAAAAAGGCGCAGTATTTCTCTTCATTCTTTTCTTTTTTCCCTTCCAAAAGTACCAAAATTTCGATGAATATAAATTAAGAATAATAATTACAATAATGTTTTTAACACAAAAATTATATCTTAATATTCAAGGCAAGTAAAAGCATTTCAAATTTTAAGCATTGCTAAAATTCAATTTAGCATTTCTTCATTCAATTCATAGAATTTGGTTAAATATTATTTCAAAAATATATTTTTTTTGCAAAAGCACAGCAAATTCATAGATATTCTCTTTTTTTAAACAAAATCAAAAGCAACGTTTTCAAATTCTGTCTACTGCAGGATTTGAACTTGCGTTCACCGATATAAACTGCTACCTGAACGTAAAGCCGGTGATCGTTCGATCGGATGGACTGACTCATAGTGTTTATTCAAAGTTTTGATATAATTCATGAAATTTATCTTCTTTTACAGTTTACAATACTTTAATAATATATATAGTACTAGAAAAAAAATACACGATAAATGGTTTTTTTTAACTTGAAATCTTAGCAAAATTAAAATTTTCCTTCCATTTGAAATATCACTCGAATTTGAAACTTGCTGTTTGATTTGAAATACTGCTAAAATGAGAATCTCTTCTGAATGAGAAATTCTTTCACTTCTTCCTCCGCTGTTACTGATATGAATTTCGGAATAAAATAGTTGTATTACAAATAATTATGAATTGATTACAGAAATTAGATGTTAAAGATATATGAAATAGGAAAGAGAGTGCTGTACAATTTTAAAAATACAATTTTAAACTATCATTTACAAATTAAACTATCATTTATAAATGAATAGTATTAATGAGAATTTCAATATATTCGTTTCAACACATTTATGCATCAATTTAGACGAATGAAAGAAATTTGAATTATTTTGCTTAGTTGGAAATCTACAGATCACACGAACCGATGTTTCACGAATCGAATTGTCAAATAATTCAAATGTATGCGTCCAAATTATTTTCAATTAATGCTCATAGTACTGTCTTCGGTAAGTGCAGCATTTAGACATATTTCAGAGCAGTAGGGTCGTTGTTGATAACTGCTAAATTGACCGATTTGTTGTTCCAACATGCCGCAGTAGAAGCACAACGAATAGCCTAGTCGTTGTTTGTCTTTAATGAAACGATCACCAAAGATAACTATCGATCCTTTCGGACGCCATACATTAATGATGTGCCGATCAAAATCAGTCATCACCCATGTTCGATTCCCTAAAAGTACATAAAATATCTTTGGTTTAACAAGCTAACAAATTTGAAGCAAAAATTTCAAAGTAAAATTCAATCTTATTTAAAGTATTATTATTATATAATTTTAGGGCTTCTTTTTAAAAAAAAAATTTATTAAGGTTGTCTAATTTACTATGTTAGTTCGTTTCTTCACTAATAAACTGGCCATATAGTCTATGTAATTAATTAATTATTAGTACTGGAAATATCTGTATTGCTAACTAAAAATTAATTTTATTAAACTTTTTATATGGTTGTCTCATTGCTCTATCTATTTGAGAATGTAATGCCACTTTGTGGATGGATTCTAATTAAATTATTCAAAATTGAAATGTTTGCTGGAAGGTTAGATTCGCTTGTGTTTAATTAATTTTAACAAAAGTACTATTAAATGTGATGCGATGTGAAATGGTTGAAAATGTTGCAAACGACAAGAATGTGATAATTTCTTACAGAATGAACTGTTACTGAATTTAGTAGATGACAAATTTAAACACTTAAGATAAATTCAATTACGTATAAACTTATTTCTCCCGTCGTAATTGAAATATACAAATCGCATTTCATGATGCTTTCTTTGTTCACAGGTCGCATCAAAAGAATTATAAATAAAATTGAACCAAAACCCTTTTTAAGACTACGTCAAAAACTTTTTTTAAAGAAAAAAATTAATTTTAAGAAATACACTATCACATGGGATAGCCGAAAATGCTGTCGGAAGTAAACAAAAAAAAATGATTGAAATGAGACTAAATTAAATTAGGTTATATGCTATTAAAACAGTCCTAATATCATATGCAATAAATACAATGTAATGAGGTAGTCGAACTTTGCAATTAATCATCCACACTTTCTCGTCTCACTTTGAAATAGTTTTATTTATTATTTAATAAATTAAAAGAAAAACCAAAATTGGTAAGTATTCAAACTCTGCAATTATTAATTTACATCACAAAAAAGAGAAATGGCTGATTTTTATTCAAATTTTTCTTTCATTAATTTATTAACGTAAAATAAGCGTTTTATAATATAATTGAAAAAAATTTCACATTTGCATATATGTTGCAGTAATTTCGTAGGAAATTTTATAAACCTTTAAAGAAATGTTGAAACAGTACAACACGATCGTCAGGTTGCCATTCCGGATCCTCTTGAAATCGGATACCTTTCAGTTTTTTTGATGAAAATTTCCATCGTTGTTGCAGTATTGAGAAGATATGCATAAATGTAATATGAGCAATAATTTGAGCATTTGTAATACGATATGTTGCTGCATTTGGTTCGCCGTATATCCTAAAATAAATTAATAATTAATTGATAGAAAAAAATAAATTAATTAATAACTAATTGATTGATTGATATATGTGTGATGAAACAACATACCAAGTAAAAAAAAATTCGACAAAATTTTTCAAAATTTTTTAGTATAAAAAAATACCTGATAAAATAATCGCTACTTTTAGGATTTGTAAATGGATTACGCTTCAATAAACCGTTATTGAGATCGTGAAGAATTGTAATTACATCCGGATAATTAACAATAAATTCTAGATCAGTAAGAAACTAAAATTGCACATATTGAAAAGAAAAAAATTTCACGAGCAAATTTTTTTTTTATTTAATTTAAAATAAACATTAATTATTGCACTCGTTGACTAATTTATTAAAATTAATGACTGATCTAAACTTAACTTTTCCCTGTCTTTAGGTTCTACATATTTTGTACATACTGGGGAGGGGTGAGAGGTATCAATTGATAATCGTTCTTATCATTCAAAATTTACAAAGTAATTTTCATTTCACTGATAATGATAACAACAACAACAACAAATGGAAAAAAAGAAAAATTTGAATATAAAAAGGTTTCTATCACTGAACGATTAATTTCCTACCTCATCCAGCAGAAACATTTAACAAACAAACTCAATTACTTTGCAAAAAATAAAGAAGCGATCATTCATTCCATTCTCTGCCCTTTTTTTGAATAAAAATAAAAAATTAATGAAATTGATTTGGCTGAGAATAAGTGGAATGAAAGTGAAAAATGATGCTTAGTCATTGCTTTATATTTCTTAAAAGAAAATTTTAAATAAATGAAAAAAAAATATTTATTTAAAGTATTCCGCTATTATTCTTTTAGGGAGAAAACCTCACCTGTACTTTTTCATATATAATCAATAAATTTGATTAGAATAAAATTAATTATTAATTTTGTTTATTTGATATGATCTCAATTAGCTAATTAAAATAATTTGACAGTATGGAGTGGTTAATAGGATGGATGAGTGATGATAAGTTGTATTCGACAGAACTCTCGTTAACTTTGACTTCGTTTGGTTTTTACCTTTTTAGTTATAATTTCAATTTATTATTTTTTAAAAAAATATCTTTCTATCTTCTACTTGCTTTTTTTTAAAAAAAAAACAAAACTTTTTAAACCGTTTCAAATTTTAAAATTTTAAAAAATAAATTATTATTTAACATTTTTCTGTTCTTCTTTTTCTGTTGCCTTTTTACAAATATTATTTACATTTTTTTTTCTTCTTTTCACTTGCAAAAGAAAGAGAAATCAATTTTGAATTTTGAACTAACAGGTTTTCCTAGGAACAAAGATTGCTTGAAGAAAATCCCTCTCCCTCTCTCTTTCTTTCGTTTTTTAATTATGAAGAAACTGTTACAAAACCTGTAGCATGGCATTAGTTACAGTAGCTTCGACAAGATTACGATGAACTATAATAAATGCGTCATCAGCAAGAAATAGCTTCTCATCATTATCCTCAATATAATTTGCAACGTAACCACGTACGGAAATAACAAGTCGAGACCACCAAATTGTCGCTAACTGATTACGCATCTAAAATTCTGCACTACAATTAATTATTTCGATTTCGTATTGAAAGATTAAATTAGCTTTTCTTTTCACTTTAAATATAATTTGAATAATGCAAAATTGATAAATAGAAGAAGTTAATTTTTAGAAACTAATGAAATTAAAAAAAGATGAAGAAAAAAGAATTGCTTGTTCATTACAATGTGATAATTCGATTAGTAAGAAGAATAATTGTCGGATACTAATTATTTCTTCTCAAATAAAAAATAAACATATCTGTTCAAATTCATCTGGCAAAAATTGTGCAACCGGTGATTCAGGTAATATTAATTGTTTATTCTTCGGAAATAATTCCAAATCTTCCATTGAAATAGGCAATAACATAGCTAATAGAAAAATTACAATAACAATAGTAATAATAATAGTAGTAATAAATAATGATAATGATAATAACAATGATAATTGTCGCTCTTTTTTTTCTCACTAAACAACAATAACACAATAAATTGTTTTAAAAAAATAGAAAAAGTGAATAATAAATTATCGTTTTACGTGTCAATGAAATTGTTGAAATAATTTAGAAAAATAGAAGATAATAATGACTGAATGAAATAGGTTCAAAGATTTTCGATCAGTACCATCGGTTACGACATTGCATCGAAATGTTGTTGGCAACCGCCATTAATGCGCCTCAATAAAGCGAAACGATCAGCAGCAATCGGGTCATCACAACAAATGTATATCAATGAAGAGAACGACAAACAGACACGCGGTATTCGAATACACACAGAGTGAAATTACCAAATTTCACTAAAAATCTTACCACAACGATGAATCATTGTGGTTTTGCAACGATGAATCATTGTGGTTTTGCAACGATGAATCATTCTGGTTTTGCAACGATCAATGAGCGATAGATAGCATGTCATTTTATTTGATCAATTTTTTTTCCTTTTTTTAGTTTGCTACGGTAAGGATTATGATTGACAAATATGTAAGAGTACAAGAATAAAGATTATTTATTATGATTATATGAGTATGACGATCTCATATGAATAATAATAATAATAATAAAGAATGCACATTAGAAATAATGAATTATAGTATGTGCATATCACTATAACAAATATAATGTATTTTATTCGTATTAATCTTCTCAATTCAAATATATCAATAAATGTAATATGTAAGAATGATATTTAACGAAAATAATGCTATAAAAATCATTTGATTTTATCATCGATTCCGAAAAAAACCAAAATAATTCCATAATTTAAATCGTTTGAAAAAATCAAAACAATTCTGTATAATAAAAATCATAAAATACAAACTGCTTGCCCATTTGAAGGTTTAAATTTTTCCAAAATGCTAAGCTGATCTTTCGTTTATTTAATTCTCCTTTTCTGTCTAAAATGATTTTAAAATGTTTCGCTTTAATTCAATTAACATCTCATCAGTATCATAATGGGAAGAAATATTACCGGTATTGTTGTCACACAACAGTAAACTCTTCTCCAACTCAACAAATAACTCGAAAGTATATTTTTCATGTAATCCAACTTCAAACGAAGGCTCTATTTTCCGAAGCAAATGCGGCAGTCATTTATATTTAAAAATACGCCAATACTAATGATATATTTTGAACGTTTAACTTTTTTCACAAAACTACCAGAATTATTCACTTAATTACAGGTTTTATATTAAAGAAATATTTATTGTATGAGTCATGTAAAAAGTAAACATGAATGATAATTTGTTACTGACGCAAAAAGCACGAAAGAAAAGAAATTTGTTTGAATTTTAAATTAACTTGATAAAAAGAAGGTAACCACGAATGTTACATTAAATATACCGGCACTTTTTCATCTCTCCTACTATCGCAGTAGACTTTAATCCTATCATTAATCAATCATTAGCATCTAAAACACAAATACCGGTAACTGGATACCCGAGTCATTTATTTCCTTCCAAATGTATCACAATTACAATGTTACATCAAATCCAAAACCAGAAAATGCAAAGCTACATTTCACCAGACCACATATTAAAAGAAAGGAAAGAAATCACTGTTAGATCAAAACTAGTCTTTTTTCCTTTCAATGAAATTAGATGCTCGGAACTGGATCCTAAAACTCCTTTACCACAATTTACAAATTTGGTTAAAGGAAAAGTAAAACGTAGCCCACTGTAAAAAAATGCCTCAGTAAAAACGCTACAAAAACAATTATACAATACATTTTTGAAATTATTACAATCTGCATATAAAAACCATAAATGGATATAAATTTCTACTTTAAATTACATGTTGTCAGCGATAGCGAATAGTTTCTCAGTATATAGAATAACAACACTCTTGCCTTCATATAAAAAAAGTGAAATCGTTCAGCGATGCTGTTGCTAGAAACTTCGAAACAAAAGACTCTTAAAGAACATTTCCGATCTCAAACTTAAGGTGAATTGTCATAATACTGCGAGACTTCATTGTTTATCAGAGATTTTCTGAAATTTCAAAGTACGAATGCTACGAATGCTATTATTTTCAAATCACATTATTCAATCACAATTCAATAGTTAATACATCTTGAATAATTATAATCAAAATAATTTGACAAAAATAAGCAAAAAATATTGATCAAAACCAAATACAATAATTAAAATATTTTCATTAACAGTCAAAGAAGACTGTCTCGTTCAAACACATTGACGTTCATTTTAAAAGGAATCGGATGTAATATTAATATACTTATCACATTAAGAAGACGATAATATTGAAAATATGTGCGATACAATTCGTAAAAAGAAAGAACAGCGAGCGTACAATCAACAATGACAACTACAAGATATAGTAAATTATATGATTACATTTTTGCCAGAACATTATGAGAAGGATACAAAAAGAGAATACTTTTTGTCATAATAAGGGAACTGAATTTGTACATGATTTAAAACGAATGATTTGTTTTGGCAGACAACACTAAGCAACAAATAAGCAATAACATTCACTCGAAGAAGCACACAAAAGGGGCGAGCTCAACCCACTGGGTTTTTTTTCTGTTGCTATTAAAAGAGATGGAATATGTTTAAGAATCAATACGCAAGACTCTCCAAATTTCTCAATTTCGGTATTAAGAACGCATTTTATACACTCACAAATGCATATAAAAGTAATAGAAAAAATTCCAAATAAACACAAGCTTTATCACAGTCAATGCTTTCAAATATAAATTTTGATACAAATTAAATAGAAAAATTAAATAAAGTAAATAAAATCAAAAATAGTTGAAAAAGTATTTGAAAACAATCTCCTGCTAATTTTTTGATACATGGACAATTGCTATACAGTAAGGTACAGTTTTGACACTGAAGTCTGAGAAGTTCCTTACATGCGTTACAATGAATTAAATATATTTATCCGCCATAAAATTTCCTGTCATCTGCGGGTTCAAAAATTGCATTGCGGAAATTCTTCATCCTTCGTTTTCATCTATTTTAACAAGTAAAATAATAAAATTGAAAACTTAAGATTAAGAAGTACGACCCGAAAAACCATTGTCCACCAGGATCTGACGTGCCAAGTTACAAATATGTCGAAATCGATCCGTTCCAAGATGTATACCTCCGTACCAGCGAGTAATAATCACCACTACATTTTTTGCTTTCATCAATTCTAATAAATTCAATAATTTCGCACCTGCACCGATCTCACCATCATCCTAAAAGCATACTTAAACTCCTTGGATGATTAGCACACGTTATACTGTAAACAACAAAACTATAATAATGGAAATACATCCACATTTACTGAAAAATTTTCGAGATTACTCACTCATATAAATATAAAAAAGACTCGAAGAACGCATCTTCAGCTATGAACACCTAAAAGACTCGAAGCGGCTGAAACCAAACAGGAAAAAAAGTGAGTCAAGAAGCTTACTTCACAGTCATGCTGTTTTATCAAACGGCCATTTACATTTTCTTCAGTTAACCATGCATATATATTGTGAGTTGCTCTTGCAATTTTGTTGTTTTCTTTCAACTTATTCAGCACAAGAGTTACCTACAAAATTCAGAAAGGAAACCTTACAGCAATAAATAGCAAAATATTTCAGCCCACATATTATATTTCTGGTAACCGGAACTTGCTATATTCCACGATTCGTCTTTAGTGGTGAAATCAAACAACTGCAACTAACTAATTTCGCGTCTTTAAGGAAGCTGATGATGCTTGTTCATGATCACTAATGGATTATCCGAAAAACAGAAAATATGTATTAAACGAAAGTGCAAAATTCACTTCATCCTTGGAAAATACTTGTGCAACATGGGCTTGAAATGTGCTTTTCCGATCCACCATTGAATTCCCACTGATTATGGTTGGAACGTACTGTTGAGATGGTGATGATGAAACAACTGTACGAATGGATGGAGAATCATCCTCACCGACCGATTCCTCTTTGAAACTACTATCAGAATCAGCTAAATAGTTGTTAAGGTATGTAATCCACTCGTACAAAACCGGTTCGCCAACATTCTTTGCATAAATTTCATTCATCGAATTTTTAACTTCTTCTTTCTGGATTTCTGTTAACGAAGGACCACTAAGCTCGAAATATGGTGGTGAGCTGAAGTTCAAAAGTCATTCATGGTTGCACAGTGCAGCCAGTAATCATGTCATAAGGAAATTGGTTATCTAAAAAAACTGATAATTCTTTAGCCATCGAAATCAATACCCAAGAATCTGCTACTAAATCCACGAGCAAAAGGAAGTTTAATATATAGAATACAGAAAATTCATTAAAGTTATCTAACTACCATGTGCTATCTAGTACATCGACTTAAAAAAATTAAATGTTCTAAAAATAGTCCATCTCTTCGTCGAGGATTAGATAGATCAACGTACATACGTTTTAATTACCATTAAAAAAATAGTTCTAGTTCTATATATCTCGATAAAATTTTACCTTGTTGGATAATGCTTAGGAAGATAAATAGTCAATCGAACGTCGTTGAACCGTACACTGAGTTGTGAAGACGATTCAAGATAAATCAAATCACCATATATCGACTCGATCGACTGAATTTCTTCAAGCTGTGCTTTTCTATCACTTTCGCCCATTCAAGTCGATTTTCCGCTTATACGGTCATTGTTTATTATATTCACAGTGCTATCAATTTTTTATAACTAAAATTTAAAAAATTAAATAAAACTCAAAAAAGAAAGAATAAGCAAGTTGAATGAATTTATCATAAATAAAAGGAAAACAAGTTAAACGCACTGGCCAAATATATGTGTAAATGTGTGACTCATTATATGCTACGTGTAGGAAATGCGAATATCTTAACAAGGCAATAAGAACACCACAAACTTCAAAGAAAAAAGACGAACACTCTCTAACGACCAAAACAGACGAAGCCGAATGCAGAAAATTTCATTTGATACGCTATGCAATGATCTTAATCCCACAGAGTGGGTATTTCGATAAAAAATAATTACCCGAAACCGGAAAAACCAAACATAAATTTAGCATTTTTTTTAAGTTTTAAAAATGAAGCTTTGTGAATTGTTGTGACAGTAGTTATTTTCTATAATTCAAGTAAAGTATCACAACCTTTCCAATTTTAAATTTTGCTTTATTTTAAGCTTTAGAGCAAAAAGAATGAATCAGTAACCGTCATGTTCAAGTATTACTATCATAATGTGATGAATATCAGTAATACACGTAGCATTTTATTCAATAATTCTTGAATAGAAATAAAAATTGAAATTTTTACAATTTTAAGAATATTTTCATCAACATTAGCAAACAAAAAAAAAATTTTTGAAGAAAAAACAGACATTTGAATACAACAAATACATTTTACAAAAATATGATAATACTAATTTTAAGTGGAAAGTGAGAAAGCTGATTCATATCATACTTTATTAGTGTTAATCATTACTTTATCAGATCGAAATATTTCTTGTTATCATTAAGATAAATTATTACTTACTTATTATATGAGAAACCAAAAAAACATATAATTTTAACTTCGTCAGAAGTCATAAATGGCAAAAGCCAACATCATTTTGGATTTGTATTTGAAATTTTTTATTCAAATCAGAAAAACAAAATGTTTTTTCCTGCTCGGCAGGTAAGTAAGTCTGCCAGCGTATATTATATAACAATAGCTTAACAAATTTATGTAACTACAATTAGTGCTATGACAATTCATTTGAAGAATTCAGCAAATGACGTCATAACTGTTTCTTATCTCAAATAGGCTTAATAGCACTGTAAAAAACAAGTAAGAAGTCTTTCACTTTTTCAATGTTAAAATATCCTTCCTGTCGGCAGGTACTACACAGAAAATCGGGAGGAAATTGTCGTTTTGGAAATTCCGGATCTTCCGTATCCTGACCACGAAGGCGAGCATTTACAATATTATGTGCTTGCCACAAATACGTGAACGCATCTTCCGGATGATGCACCTAAGAATGATTAATAATACATCTAACTGAATGCATTATTACTAATTAATTTTTAAACATTCCTATTGAAATTGTGCTAAAAGTAACTTTAGCTGAAGCGCCACAGATGGGTTTTTTTCTAAATAGAATTTTTATTTTTATTTTTTGATATTTCCCAGAGGAAAGCAAATAAATTTCATCGATAAATGCTTTTCAGTTCCTTTTCAAATCTCTCGCATCTCATTTCCTTCTTGTGTGTACTAGCTGAACTACCGTTTTTTAAGTATAAATACTTTAGCACTTTAATAACCACATATGTTCCCATATTAATTTTGCATAAAATTAAGTTACAAAACGAAATCTAACCAGAAAAACAAGAAATCACTGGAAGGAATTACTTT
Organism: Litomosoides brasiliensis; assembly: GCA_013365375.1. Lineage (NCBI taxonomy): Eukaryota > Metazoa > Nematoda > Chromadorea > Rhabditida > Onchocercidae > Litomosoides > Litomosoides brasiliensis. The sequence goes on from JABVXW010000312.1 coordinate 58,406, forward strand.
CGCATGTAATTAAATTTGTTTTTCAAATAATTAGTCTTCAATTCACATAAATGCTAATATTTCTTTTCTATTTACTTTGTTTCATCGCTCAATGAAATGTTTTGAAACGAAATTATTATTTCCAATTTGAATTTAATTTTATGAACATTTTAGAATTCGATCTTAAGCGTTATAAATTTCATTACTGTAAATGATGGCGGTACAGAAGTGACTGACCTGACTTTCCATACTGAAAGTCTTAGTTGTCATCCGAAGAAAATGTTCACGACAATGCTGACAGCCGAAGAAATGGTTCACCCAATTTCGAATTGCTACGAGTGGAGTTATCGGAACAAATTTTGAATCTAAAAACATCATTTCAGTTATGTTGCTTGTAATTAATAATAATAATGATTGGTATATAATTAATAATAATGCTATGTAATTAATAATAATTAATAATAATTAGTATAATAATAATAATAATAATAATAATAATAATAATAATAATAATAATAATAATAATAATAATAATAAGAAGAAGAAGAAGAAGAAGAAGAAGAAACAGTAGTTACAGTAAATGTAACCTTTAACCTCAAAATTTGCTTGTAACATTTCACGTAGATTGAAAACAAATATATTCCTAACCATTCAAACCATTTTTATAAGCTTGAAGAGCAAGCGCATGAAACGTTGTCCAAAGGCCACAAGTATAACCTCGAAATTTGGGATTTGAACCAGCACAGTGCTCCCAGTCATCTTCCGTCGGAAACGGATAATTATTTTCATCCTGAAAAAAAAAGAATTATTATGCAATCACTGATAAACTCAATCACACATTGAAACATTTTACCTTTTAATTTTATTTTTAAATTTTTGTAAAATGAAGGAATAGTTGACAGTCCATTTATCATTTTCTACCGCACATTTCCCTCGTAATTTCTCCTTTAATTTAATTTTCAAATTTTCAATTATATGATAGAATGATAAATGAGGAAAAGATTTCTACCTCTAAATTTAAGAATTTTTCCTTATATTCCTTTATTGGAATTACGTCTTCATTTTGGTCTATAAAATCGCGCATTTTTCCAAATACATTAACCGCTCTTTTGCTATTCAATAATTCCTGCAAAATTAAATTAAAATATATGAATAAAGTTGAAAAGAATATAAATTAATTCTTCTTTAGATTAATTTTGTGCATTTTAATTTTCTTTTATAATTTCAAATATAATAAAATCCTATCAGCCCATTGCTATAAATCATACCTAATTAATTTATTAACTGTTACTAATATATGCAATACTAATTTACCTTAGTTGCATCGCTAATGTTGTAGTAAATTGTTGTTGTTGGTAAATTCTGAAATGATATTTGTCAATAAAATTACGATTTCATTATTTATTCCTAAAATTCTCTGCAAAATTTCTATTTTACAAATAAGAACAATTAAGCCATAATTAAAGTATAAATGAAATTCACAATAAATTTTAGAAACTGTATAATTTGTAGATATTCAAATATTCCGAAAATTAATATAAATAAATTAACAAAGAGTTGCAAAAATACGAAACAAATACTATCAGAGTAGTTCTGCAGCATTCTAATTATTATTTATAAATAAATAAATTATTATTCTCTGAGGATAATTCACAAAGAAAAAAGTGAAATATCTCTCAGAAACAAATTTTTTTCCTTCCATTAAACTGAAATTACTGTTTTGACTATACGGTAATTACTGTAAATGGTAATTACTGTAAAGACAGTAACCTTCGCAAGTGTATCCAAGAAGTCACGAATAGCAGTTAGATTACTGCCGGAAAGATTTTTACCATTCCTTGCTATTTCATCGAATACCGCATATCGTATGGCTTTCAACATATCCCTTTCTGATACAAAATACTTCTGCCGACATCTGCAAGCACAAATTAATTTCAATGAAGAAAATTATGCAAATATTTTAGGATAAAAAAATAATTTTAGAAAAATAATTTTCTTTTTTCATTTCTAATATTTCAAAAATTTACTTTATAATATCTGCTTCACAGAGTGATCGATTTTGCACGGCATTTTCACCAATTTCATTTTTGCTATTTTCACTGATCAGAAATCGTTCCAGTTCATTGAATAACAATCTTCGTAATCTAAAAAAAAATTTGTATTTTATTGAATTTTAAAAATACAATTTTCATGTTTAACTAAATTTTAAGACCTGTTTAATGAGACATATTAAATTCACAAAATATTAAATTATTAAATATAATTATTAAAGATACAATAAATTCATAAAATTTAATGAGACATATTAAATTAAATTCATTGAATGAGACATATGTTTAATGAGACATATTAATGAGACATATTAAATTCATAAAGACATATTAAATCCACAAAAAAAATTTCGTAGCTGTATGTTTACATTTTGGACAAAAAAAAGCGAGGAAATCCATATATTTGTCTGCTTGAAAAGTAATAAAACAGAATTTAAAAAGTAACATAAAAATTGAAAAAATGTATTTTTCATTTCAAAATTGATATATTTAAAATATTTAATAAATATAATTATTTTTAATATAAAATTTTAGTTTAATAAATATAAATTTCAACTATATAATTAAGCTAATGTTAGCAATGAAAATCACTCACTCAGCAACAAGCAATGGTTTCATCTGTTCACGTTTAAAGATCGCCATTGACGGAAAATTTTTAATGTATAAGGTATCAGCAAGTGAATGATTATTTAGCGAACGTCGTGCAACCAAACGATCGCTGTATTTAGTCATATCAAGCAACAGCTAAATAATTATTAATTAATTAAGTTAAAATGATTAATTGAAGCAACAGAACTTATAGAAACTTGCTCTGTAAGTTAAGAAACCAAGCAACAAAACTTGCTCAATTAATATTAAATGAAATGCATTTTTTTCCATCAAAAGAAAAAGGGCAATTTTAAAATTCAAATCTTAGAATACCTAATTGTTGAAATTGTTAAAATTTATTAAAATAAAACAATTTCATCTAATTAGCTCGTAATTATTAATTACCTCAGCACCAACAAGTGATCCTCCTCCTTCCTCAAAAATAACCACCAACAATGGTACGGATTTATCCGTATTTTTCCACAATTCACTGTATTTTTGAACACTAAAATAATTTCATTGCAAAATTTTGTAAAATTCAGTTTTTTTAAATTTTTACTTAATATAAGAAGAAAGAGATAAGAAATTATTTTTTTACTTTTTTAAGAAATCAAAATTAGGCCAATTAGGTGATCGATTTGTATTGTAGTCGAGTAGAACCATTTGTGTGATCAAATCACGCATTTCACGGACTGATTGTAGCGCTTTCATTGGTATGCCATATTTCGGATTGCTTGAATTTTGTGGAAAATACTGCAAATAATAGTACCTTCCATTTTTTTTTGAAAATTAATAAAATTAGAAGTTTGAAGAAAGTCGTCTACAAATTATAAGGTACATTTCACAAAAAAAAATTCTACAGCTTCTACAAAAAAAAAGACAAAAAACCTTGATGAATGGGAAATATAAAACATCGTTTGCTTGACAGGTAGCTTCATTAAGTGGATCAGCGCAATTGACGGCTGCTATCCGAACGACTTTATTCCATCCATGAACGTCACGAGCTAATGACTTGTATGTTTGCGCATATGAACGACAATGTCCACACCAATCTAAGTAAAACTGAAAAATTATTTTTGATTTTTTTAAAAAAAAAATACTACTATTATCATTACTGCGACAAGACATTGTTGAAACAGTTTTTAGTGTGTAATTTTTTTTTAACGAAAAATCCGAAAACAATTTTAATTGAATGAAAACTTGCTTCGACAACATATGCAGTACAATTGCTATCATTATCAGATGATAATGAATGCTTGCAGAAGACTGTATCATTGAAGGTCATATCGTCAAGCTGAATGATTAAGTCGTCTTTCGCGTCATAAAGCGTTGGATTAATTGCGGTAGGCTGTCGACCCATAAATGCAAATTCGCTATATGCGAATTTTCCAAAATTATTGAACAATAATACTAATAATGCGTTTGATAGCAAAAACATTCTGAAAGATAAAATTGCAATGCAAAAGAAAATTGGAAAAAAAAAGCATTTTAATTATCGCACACACTAAATGTCATTCATTTCATTTGTGGAAAATTAAAAAGTTTTGAAGAATGCGTTTGAATTCTCATAATACCACCAATAAAACTTTTCATTAAATTAATTTAGCTCAATTAAATATTAATAAATGTATCACGGAGAAATAAAAATGAAAGTTATTGCTGAATTTATTATTTTTCAATTATTTGGTAATTAATAACAACAATAATAATAAATAATAATGAATAATAATAATAATGAATAATAATAATAATAATAATAATAATAATAATAATAATAATAATAATAATAATAATAATAATAATAATAATAATAATAATAATAATAATAATAATAATA
>JABVXW010000313.1:0-62467 GCA_013365375.1 Litomosoides brasiliensis
CCCTCCCCCCCCCCCCTCTCCCCTCATTGTTTTCATTGAAAGCTATAGATGGATTGATATAGCTCATCGATATAGCTTCACCACACACACACACTTCTACAGCTTAATAGTAGTAAGTTGTAGCTATGGGATACTATCTATTAAGATGCCATCTGATACAATCTCATTTTTTCTTCTCTCTCTCTCTTTCTCTCTCTCTCTCTCTGTGCTATTGGAGAACTTTTGAGAATTATTGGTCTTTACTCATTTAAATCGTTGTTTGTTTATCTGTCATTCGATGAGAAGTTTCACAAAGAAAACAGTTAATTAATAATGGACATTTTCAGTTTATACATACCCTCATTTATTGTTAATTAGGAGAATTTTAAATTTCTTCTTTTCCCCTCTCTCTCTCTCTCTGTAGTTTTCCTACAATCAAAAGACTTTTGTTTCAATCTATTCAAACACAATGAACGATCCAATTGGTTGATTAACCGTACTGATAACTGTGATAATAGTAATCACTCACACTATCAGTTTAAATAGCTTGGCAGATTTATGAATCTTTTCAAATTTCTATGAAATGAAACTCTTCCGATTCTTTTGGCATTTCAGTTTGCACAATGTAACGATTCATTTCATACGCTTTATAAAACAGCCGAATGCTATATTTTTCACATTTTTTTAATTTCTCACACAAAAATTGAGAATAAATTTGAATTTTTGAATCTCTCAAAAAATCTCTCAAAAATTTTTGAATCTCTCAAAAAATTAAGTATTGTTGTTTGTGTCGTTTTAAGATATAAATTAACATTGAAATTTATTGAAAGCCTAATTTCCTCTTATCAAATTTTGCCTCAGAATATTTAGAAAGCCATGAATTTTGAAAAAAGTGAAATGGAAATTTCTCTTGAAAAGTTGAAGTGTACGCTTTTAGGAAGAGAGGATGCACACTTCAACGTCCTCCAACAAAGATCTGTTCATAGAAAGCTTCTCAAAATTCCTTCAGTATTATGCTAATGTAAATTAATTCCCCTTCGATAGCATTTAAATACTTTTTTCCGCATAATTTGTCACTTTCTGTTAAGTTGTAATTTAAATTTACTATTAAATTAGTCATATGAACATTAATTTAAATACATAATCTGAAAATAATTTATCTAAAGTACAAATGCCAATTGCTGCTTAATACTTTAAGAGGAAAGAGGCTTTAGTACCATCAAATTATGTAATGTACATATCGATCACCTCGACTTCCTATATTTGAAACAAATTGTTGTAAAGTTAATTACTGATATTTTGAGGAGAGTATTTGTGAAGTACGTTGATTCATAATTTTATATGTTTCCAACGAAAGCTTTGATAAGATAGAGGTGTAATTTGAGAATACCTAAAACTCTAAATTACAACTGTTACGCTACTGAGAAAGGATCACCGCTTAGTTTGCCAAAATTAAAAAGTCTAATCTCAATCTGTCATGTAATCAATCCATATAAATTTTAATGAAATTTTTTATTTCAATAACACTTCATAGTTTCAAAATGTTTAATTAATTGAATTACTAGATCCTTTGCACGAAATTACTGCTGTGCTAATCATTATTTCCTAACTTCAAACGATGACAATTCAGGTTGAGTACAGCTTACATCTATCATTCATTTGCTGATTTTAAGATTAAAAAAAAAATGCAACTATTAGTTCGCAGTTGTGCTGTGTTAAATTACTCGTAAATACTTAAAACAATAAGTGAAGCAAATATCATCGTTTGATCAAATATTTAAAGAGAATGGAAAAAAAGCTAGTTGAATGATCGTTCAGTGATATGATTAACTGATAACGAGATGTTCTATTGAATAAAATGGCTTTCATTTCGTTGAGTAATACTGAAATTCTTAACAGTCGCGTTTTTCGTCATTGTGAAATTCTTAACAGTCGCGTTTTTCTTTTTCAATTCTACGTGAAATTTGTATTCTAATCTTACAAATTTCTCCTTCTGTTTCACTTGTCCTTTACCTGCAGGTAATGATACCGATATTATAGCGAATGTGAAGCTGAACTCTTCTAGCAAGCAAGGAAGGAGTAATTAATTACGTTGGTGTTTTATTAATTGACATTCGATTACATATTTGTAGAAAATTATGAAAAGTTCATTTCCTGAAAATTTCGCAATATTTCGCAAGGAAAATGTATGAGATCAAAAAATCATAGGTTAACTGATAATTGTATTTATCAACAATCGATTTCTGGAATATTGACTGTAGGAAACGCAAAAGTGAAAAGTGACTGATTATTGTGTTCACATTTTGTTAATCAATTTTATTTCACTCATGTCTTATGTTAAGATCGCGTTTTAACGCTCTCAACCATTAGCACAGTCACAATATTGTAAATTTGCATCGAAGGTCTCCTTCCATCCAAAAAAAATATAATTTAAAATAGAACAAAGCGAAGTATGAAAAACAAAATATTCCGTACAAATAGCTTAGGAGTGCATTCAAAATTAAAATGAAAGCGGTCAGACTTTACTTTCATAGAAAAAAATGAAATGCTAAAAGAAACAATCGATGGAGTTTGACTTAACAAAAACCATACTTTGCACCCGTATCTTGGACTTGCCTTCCACCAATGTCTCTTTTTGCATTCCTTCTCTTTTAATTCCCTTTTCTTGCTCCTTAACCAGTCTCTTGCTCATACGCAGAAAACAATATCGGTGTGGAATTTCTGCATATTTTTTGTACACATCCACTCATTCGCAGTTTTATTCAACAACCATAATAATGAATTTTTCCATCTAAATAAATTCATTCCTTATTTCTTTCAAATTAAAATCAAGCATACTATAGTTAGAAAATTTTTACTTAATTACAAAAGAGAAATAGAAACAACCCTTTCACTATTTAAAGTAAAGAGTTTAAATTATTGCCTCCAGTGAAAATTTCTGAAAATCGTATAAAAATACATTTCCAGAGAAAGATCGTAAGAAAGAAAGCCATGGAACAGATAAAGTATGTAGAGAAAATTAAAAGAGAAGCTAATGAAACTATTGGTGTACAAGACTCTAATACACAATCGAATCTTTACTAGATATTTCCATAAAAAAAGAATAATTTATAATATTCAAATAATAAAATGGTATGCTAAATTGAAGACATTTGAAGTCATAAACGATAATTTACTCTTTCCCGAAAGTAGTCCTCCAAGCAATAATTTGCTTATCAAATCCACAAGTGAACAGATCATAATTCCGATGATCATCCGCCCAGGCAGCACAACAAACGATACGACGATGACTCTGAAAGTTAACAAGAAATAAATACAGTATGAAGTAGAAAGTACTACGCAAACAACTTCAAAGAAAACAAATGCAGTAATTACGGAAGACTGCAGCTAAAGAAAGACAGACTAGGAAACAATGAAAGCTATATCAACAGCGCTTAAGTATAACGAAATGATTTTTTGTTCTCAGTTAATATAATTATGAAAATCTAAATAAATGCAAAATCTAAATAAATCCTTTGCTTTCAGAAAGATTCAATGCAAGCGATCGCATCTCCTACCTTTCTTACTAGTACGCTCATTCATACTGCGCTTCCAAACACTAAAACTCTATTATACCATTAAAAAAAGAAATCTCTTCATTTTACAGAAATGATAAATGTCATTACGTCTTTACCTGTCCACTAACACGAGGAAGTCTTGTTAATCGAACTGTATTCAAATCATATAGCCGAATACTACGATTATCTTGTGGGATGGCAACAACATTTCGTGCCGAGATTGAAAGTCGATTAACTGCGCTATCCAAGCGAACAGTTACAATTGAGCTACGCATATTGCGCAAATCCCAGACCTACAATGTTCTGCAATTATATCTGATTCTTGGAATTCGATAAAGAAATCTTTGGTCCAGGGTTGTTGGGATTTCTTAGATTTTTTTGCAGAAAAACTAATCTTGAATGATCGGTCATCACTGCCCGAAACCAGTTTGTCACCGGAAGAGAAAACAACAGACGTGACTGAGCTGCAATACAAATCTCATTAGTTTCAGAAAAGATCATTACTTCATACAAAACATCAGATCACCAGGAAAGAATCATACTCGTTATGTCCTTGAAAAACTGCGACTGATTGGATTGATTCTCGGAAATCCCAAAGACGAAACGTAGAATCGCGGCTTGCAGTAACAATCAGTTTTTGAGATGGATGAGCATTGCAGTAATTCAGCTCGTCATCATGGCCTATAAAATACGATTGCTTTTTTTTAATTTCTTCTTCTTCTAGTTAAATTAAAAATTTAGGAAGTAGAACTAATACAAAAGAGTAGACCTGATAAAGTATTCACTATTTCCCCTCGTTCAGCGTCATAGATATTAGCAGTTCTATCCCAACTAGCTGTTATAAGTTGTTCGCCACCACTGAACCATTCGACAGCCATAACTGCATTAGCATGACCCGTCAAACGTCGGAGCGGCTGTCGTACAATATTTGACGCATGTACCTCTCCACTACCTGAATATTTGAAAAAAGAAATAAATAATGGTACGAAAGTTTATTTTTTTTTTCAACTATTTCTAATTCATTACTTTTAATTTCAAGGAAATTTTCACCTTGCATATCTGTTCCTCCATTAGTTTGCTCCTTTTCAGCCAATTCATCATCCTCACTACTCACTGCAGGAAGTTGGATGTTGCCTAAACATTAATTCTATATAAAAATAGCGCACATATTGACAAACAACATAATCACACGACAAGCAGTAAAAAAGAATTAGTACGGAGAAAAATTGGAAAACAACTAATAACTATAACAAAGAGATTGGAGCATTAATGTCAATTTTTGAATATTGCTAACACTTTTGAAATATTAGCGTTGCGGCTTGCACTTATATGATTAATAAATCCCCAATAACAGTTTTCATAACCAACCTGGTATAACAGTTTTCCAAATATGTACAGTGCGATCGCCACTAGCTGTAGCAAGCATGATTTCAGTAGAATCTGTTGTTGACGGCCCGAAAGCAACACCATTAACAGAACCAACATGACCCGTATATTGCGCCAAACATGAGCCTGCATCCAAGGACCACAGCAAGCATGTCTGATCTATTGTAATACATTGATTTAAATGAAGTATAACGGAATTCTACACATTTTAGTACTGATTTGATATTGTCAGTCCTCACTGATTTTTAAATAAAGTTTAATAACACTAATGCATCACTACTACTATATTGATTTATTTCCTAGTTGGGAAAACTGAAAAACTGATGGGACCATAAATTTTTTTATAAAGCCAAAAAAGGACCCGCGGAGGCGCTTGCCAAGATCGGTTGTGGTCCACGGTTTACCGTCACATGCCAAATACCATCTCGATGTCCTACAAACGGACGAATATATCTGCATCGACGTGAACTATCACTGACAACTTTTAGACTCTGCACAAAACGCCCCGGTGGTACTCGCAAAGCAGTCTTTAGCTTCCGGCGCATTTGGCTACCTGCAATATATCACTCTATTGTATGTCATAACAGAAAAAGATAGACTTGAATTTGATATAGTATTTTCCGTAAATATTAGTTCCGTCATTGTAGGTGAATGACAAATGTAAGTAAACGATACACAAAAGTTTCAGCGACTAAACCAACTAGTTTATTTTTAAACTAACATTGGACCAGCTCACAGGTCTCAGTTTCTTTAATTCAAATTCTTGTAACTATTTGAAAGCAAGCCCAACGCGACGAAATAAAAATCAAAAATTTTAATCCTATTCTTGTATTACTCTTAATTGACTCGCAATTATCTGCACAAAAAACTGCTTTAAATGATAAAGCTGTGTTAACGATATTTTAAATCAAAAATGTGACTTTGTATAAATATAAAAAATGAAATGCAAAATCAGAGAGTGTAATTTCCAAAAGAAAGTCAACAATGAACAGAAGGACCTTTCCTGCCGATTTCTTTTCGTGTCGAAGTCGGATCATTTGATGAAGAACAGATTTCGGGTGATAGCGTCACCGTTTCGCCCAGTCGCTCACTTAACTGGTTTAACTTTGCATGCACTGCAAGCATTTACTTTACACACAGTCCTATTTACTTTTGAAATGATAATTTCTGTGCTAATTTTTTGGCAGAATTTCATCTACTACCTTTTAAGCCTTTTTTTTCTCTCCAACCACTTAAAATCTTTGTTTATTATCATGATGTTTAAAAAATCTTTTCCAGCTTAAGTCTTATAAAGCTATCCAACAGCAGTTAGCAACCTAAAAGCACTAAAAGTTAACCAATTAAATTTTAGTAAAAGAACGATATATATCAGATTAAGGTGGCTGTAGATTGTCGAATAACACATAATTTGGCATCCTTTACTTAATTATTATTTATCCGGTTCTAAAGGATTGAAAAGTAATCTCTTACTTTTTGAGTGTTATCACTTTTTTTAAAGAGAAGGATTTATCTTTATGACATAAATAATGGATTAATCTAAAATAATGGAATTCTTACATTCGCAATTCTCCTCGTACAAAGAGTCAATTTCCTTTTCAACGTACTCGAAGAGCTGGTATAACCTCGCCCTGAAATATTTAATCGCACAATGAAATAAGATAATACAAAACAAGATGTAAATTCACTTACAAGATCTCACTGATTTCAAGTGAATAATAATTTTAATTCAATTAAACAGTAACAGAGGCATATTAGAACTCTAATTTCAGTTAAAAACAGCAGACGCTTAATTTCCGATAATCTTTGATGCAAAACAACTGATCTCGAATAATCTCAACTTTTGCTATATGTGACACAATTATTTTCAAGCTATCCTTATAATTATTTGCAGAACTTTATTAAAAAAATTGAGTGAAACTCTAAAACAATGTCATTCCTCAATTTAAACAATAAGATAAATTGAAAATCATACTTATGTGGTAGCGCCACTTGTTCCATATCACAGTACTGTTGTTGTTGTTGTTGAGTACCTGAAGATCCTTGCTGTACATCACCGTCCACCCACACACGAAGCTTCTCCAATCTTCCAGACATGTAACCAAACTTGAAAACAAAAACCTGCAATTAATGAAATTTTGATGGCAGTTCACTTAAAGCATTTACACACAAAGATACGATTTCGCAGATATTTTCTTAATGAATGCCAAATAACAAAAAAAAGATCTCCCAAACTATACACGAAACAGGAGCAACAATAAGCTTACACAACGAAGAGCTTTTTTATTCTAGCAAGATGAGTGGGAAATAATGTTTTCGTTCAGGTTTCGTCGAATTACCACGTTTTGCGCGTGAAATGCTTGCAAGATTAAAGTACTGGGAAAGCGAGAGGGCGAGAGCAAGGCAGGGAGCTGGTGACGTTATGCCTATGGTTACTTTGTTGCTCTTTTTCTTATTTTCGAATTTAAGATTATTGAATATTAGATTACAAATGAGAACTTCTTTGATTAAGACTTATTATTAATGATTTTGTGCAAGGCGTTCATACATTTCATTTTCCGGATGTTTTCACGTGAGATTTAAATTGTTTTCTTGTTTTCACGAGTTTCTTAGTCATATGTGCTACATATTATTCTTAGTCATCTGACTACTCTTTCATTATCTGAACGACAACGATATAGAAATTTGTTAAAACTGAAAGCAGGTACCAACTAAATCGAAGTGTATCAAAACCAGTAATGCTAAGCGGACTTATAGTTCTAGTAGTCGCGAAACACTTGTATTATTATTATTTGCATTTGTATTATTACTTACTATTTTTTGTTCATGCATTTTTTTCTGGATGTTTTCACATGTTTCACACTTATAATTCTAGTTGTGGCTATACATCAAAACGTGTGTTTTCCAAGAAGTACAAATGATAACACATATGTGCTAGCTATTCTACAAGGAGGAAAACGATCAGATTTATTACGGTGAAATGATCCGTACGAAATTATTATCACGCTATAGTACTTTGGCTGTACGTGCACTGGTGACAGCCAGTGCGGCTGAACGTTGTTTTTCATCTGGTCGCTGTTTCCATAATCATTGTGCCACTGATGTACCTAGTGTCTCCGTCCACCATCATCAAAATGTGAAAGACGTACATGCCTCATGTTGTGGTTTTCCAAAGCATCTCAAAAATGGACCTTCAACAGTACTTGACCAAGGTGTTTTCGGAGATGATGCATGTTTTATTGCACATTTCGAAAATACGTATGTAGTTGGTATGTGCTTGTCTATTTGTATTCTTAATTTTTCTATAACCAGGAACAAAATTGTATAAAGTGCATGTAGCATTATGAATTCATACGAATCATGAAATCGGAATTGAATCAAAATTTTTCTTATGTGCAGTAGGGTTGAATTTTAATACTAGAAAGTCAAAATCATTTCAAGCTTATTGCAAGTTGTTTGCTGGTAATCTCCAGTAAAATCTGATCAGGAAAACCCAGCGAAATGATTGATTGAAGCAGTGGTTTAGCAATTAACAGGTGGTTTAACAGCTGACAGATAAGTTTTCTTCGTAATACAAGGTGTGTTCGACGTATTGTTTTACCATCAATAGAGAAATTGTTAAGTTGAAGTAGTCTAAATATGAAGTATAGCTAGGTATGGTTTGATATTAGAGTACAGGTTTAAATTCTCAACTAATGGATAATTTAAAGAGGAAATGCGGCATTTCTTTAAGGTGTGGCAGATGGTGTAGGTGGTTGGCGCAATTATGGCATTGATCCATCGGAATTTTCCAGTCGTTTGATGAAGCTTTGTCGGAAAATTGTAATGAAAGGTAATATTTTTGTTAGGGAAATTCTGTAAATATTGTTTGTAATTACAATATGACTTCACAGAACTGGTACCAATAACGAACTATCATTATTTAAGAATGAAACAATTCTTTAATCACTTTTTAATTTCAGGTCAGTTCAATCCAACTCGACCGGATAAGCTACTAGCTCGTGCATACGAAGCACTTGCTAGGCCACCACGTCCGACTGGGTCATCTACAGCTTGTGTGCTTATTGTTCATCAAGATACGCTATATTCTGCTAATCTCGGCGATTCCGGTTATCTTGTTATCCGTAATGGCAAGATAGTGTATCGTAGTCGTGAACAGACTCACTATTTCAATGCTCCTTACCAACTATCATTACCTCCCACTGATGAAGGTGCGGTCTACCATAATGATTGCTTTATTTAGAACTTCATAATGCTTTCAAGATTTATTTCATTTCAGTTTGTATAGGGCGGCGCTGTAGGAAATCTAAAATAACTGAATTCATTAAGAGTGTAAGAAGTTTTGATATGTTTAGATTTGGTATCAAAAATTTGTGAAAATTTTCCGAAATTTTGTAGGAAATGGTAGCTTCCTCGGTGATTCTCCAGAGAAAGCTGAATCGGCTTCACTGGATTTGGTGAGCGGTGATATTATTGTTCTTGCAACCGATGGTCTGTGGGATAATGTGACAGAAGGTGAAATTGTTAAGCAGTTATCAGGTCTAAAACCAGGCGATGTGCAAGTACGTTTGGTTTTTAATTCTTACGTACAAAACTCTTATCGCTTCAGTTGGTCAAATAGGACAAACAATGTGCTGAAATAGTAAAATACTAAGTGAAATACGTTAAGATGAAACGAAAGAGAACATAGAAGATTGATAGGAATGGATAAAAATTCAGGCCGAGGTTCTGTACTACCAGTAGTCTTTGAACACGTAAAAAAGTTGCAATGGAAGTCTTAAATTGAACTAAAAAGTTTAGACTACTGAAGACTCTCAGTTTTGTAATTCAGTTTAAGCTTTGTGAGTGGCACTACTTAGCATCCATGTTGGGCCATATACATTTGAATTTTCCCATCTTGAATCATTTTTTTTTAGAAAGCTTGCAATAGTCTAGCGCTTACTGCAAGAAGGTTAGCATTCGATACACAGCATTTGTCTCCGTTTGCAGTGAAAGCATCGCAGCATGGAATTGACGCACCGGGAGGCAAACCGGATGACATAACACTTATTTTGTTATTGATTGTTTGATTTGTTGTGGGAAATATTGGGATGATATGATTTTTGTTATGCTTATCTCATGTACGAAATAAGCTCATTGATTTTGGGTAGGCTGTGCTTTAGCAAATATGTTGAACATAGTAATGGATCGACAACTGAGAAACATCTTTTTTCGGTAGTTTCGTGGTGATGTAACATTTATGTCATTCCCTTCCGCAACTCTTAACACCATAAAAATCAAACCGTTCCACTTGACTGATCTGGTCCTGTTTCCCAGGAGTTTGCGTAGAACTCGAAATTCTTTCAGTTTTCGACGGCTAAGCTCATCAACTCGCAATTTTTGTTTTAAGTTTATTCGGGAAGTACTTTTTTTTATTTGAATGTTAGGTTAACCTCTCGTGTTTACGTATGTATTGCTGATGATTTTTCATTTTAATTTCTTCAAATCTCAAATTAATTAGTTGTGCAGTGTGTTGTCATGTGAATTGCAAGCAGCGTTAGGGACAGCATTGCTCCGGTTAAATCTTGGTTTGGATTTTATCGAGATTCTTTCTAATAAAAAGTGGAAGAATATCAGGAAAGTTATAGACCCATCCTTCGATTACAATCCAGAATTTCGCTGCAATTAGTTAAAAAAACTTGCATTTATTTTCAACATGTTTAATTTGATCTTACAGCAACAAATTGAAAATGTACTTTTCGATTTTGTTAAACAATAATCTTTTGCTATTCATTGCAGCTTTCCAGTGAGATCGAATTTTGCTTCAAAACAATTCATTGTCGACCACGTGTATGAGCCATGCGTTCTCATTTTTTCTCATGCAGATACACTTCTTCCGTTTTGTTTTATGTACAACTAGTAATTTTGGAGCTGGAATTACGTGTATTGTATTAAACGAACTGAACTTTGGTAAAGGACAAAATGGAAATATGACGGGAAGTAGCTTTCAAAAGAGATTTTTGTATTTGTTTTTAATTTTCGATTGTAATTAACAGTTAAAATAGCGCCAGAAAGTCTCCCTCTGTTAATCTTTTAAAAAGTTCCTAACGTTTAAGTTTAATTTTTAATTGACTCGATATTTAAATTCCATGCAATGGTAATGATTGAAGTCATTACCTGTGTGGATCAAGTGTTTTTTTTCGAACTCGCAACGCTTCATTGTTTTATTTGCTGTTTCACGTTTTTGTCATATTATGTTAGTGTAATTGCGAATGTAAAGGATATAGTAAAGTTGAAGAGAACTGTCGACAATTTGCTGGAGAATTATCCTGTCGAACGCTAACATAAGTAAAAATATTTTCAAGAATAAACCTCAAAGTTTTTGTTGTTGTTATACAACGTTTTGTTTTGTCACATTTTTCTACTGCAATAGTGATTTTATTTTAACGAAAATATCCTTAAAATTTCGATTGACACAAAAATTGTGAAGGATGGGTGCAAATATAGGATGAGTTTCGGAGCAGTAGGATTATTGCATTTTCTTTTCGTTCCTATGTTGTAAAGCTGCTCCGAAAAAGGTTTTTTTACGCAGTGGTCATAACATGTACGCATTAATGCTTGCTGGAAGTTTCAGAAGCATCTACCGCAAATTCATACAATTCTAGAAACATCGTTAGTTACGGTTTATTGCTAAGTATTTTGCGCATTTTGCTGATTTTGCAACTCAAACTTTAACAATCATATTCTTTTGTAGATATGCGTTTGCAGTTTTGCTTGGCTTCTCAGACTGGAAACATTCTCAGTAAATTTCCGCTTACAGCAAACTGTTCTCAAATTCGCACAAAATACAGTATGTAAATTAATAGGTTCTTTTAGTATAACTTTCTACTTTTTCTGGATATTAAAGTTCCAAATTTTTTGGATTATACAAGTTTGTATAATAGCTGGCATATTACAAAGTGTTAGGAGTCTTATTGCCACTACTGATACTGTTTCACAATTTAATATCTTACAAATTGTAGTTAAGATTATTGAGTTTTTTTTTTAATTTCTACGAATATGCATAGCAATATCGACAAAGAATGTATTGAGAGACTAATTAAATGTTTGAATGGTGCTTTATGTAAATTATACAGCTAAAATATGACGGGATCACAGGTATTCTGAAGTTAATGGAATTGCAGAATATGTTGGTGAAACAGCTAAATCTGATGGTACACTGGTGGGTGATTTTCGTAAACTTATGCACTACATGTTCATGACAGAGCTCGTGAGAGGTATGAAAATGTATTTTTATATTCATAAATTATTCCTACTAGATTTCCAAATCAAAAAATTTATATAAGACACGATAAAAGGTAAAACATAAGACAGGGCACGTTTTTTTGTTCATTGCAAATTAAGAGATAAGTGCTATTCGAATGCTTTAAAATCATAAATGAATTGAATAAACAAGTCATGCTTGATCTGCATTTTAACAGAAAGTTGGACTAAATTTAGTCGCAATATGGTTAAATTGCAGTGCTGTTTTTGTTATGGTTTTAATAATGATTTAGCGTGAAGTTCAGTTTTGGAATATTTTACACTTCAGCCTATTTTTGCGCGGTATACTTTTCAGGTATGGGTATAATTGTTGGTCATTATTTCATGGAGCCTGCAACAATAAATTACCCATTCGAGAAAGGTCCACTGAGCTCACGTTTCCGTGGTGAGCATGCGCTTCGAAGGTATCCATCCGGTGAAGAGCGTTGTATAGCCTGTAAGCTATGTGAAGCGATATGTCCAGCACAAGTATAGGCTTTTTCTTAACTAAAATTGAGGGCTATGTTTTCTTATAGTCGCTAACAGTAATTTCAAAGATATTCTGAATTTAAACTGTCCCGTATTGCTCTCCAACTCTAACCCTCCTTCCAATAACATGTATATCTCTTTTCTTATTTTTATCTGCTAATTTTTATTTCAATGATGAATATAAGTATTGGGTCATTTCAGGCAATAACGATTGAAGCTGAAGCAAGGCCAGATGGAAGTCGGCGAACTACGCGTTACGATATCGATATGACAAAATGTATTTACTGCGGATTATGTCAGGAGGCTTGTCCAGTTGATGCCATTGTTGAGGTTTTCTGTTCTTCTTAATTTAAATTCCCATTTCATGATCAAGTTTTTTGAACCAATTCTAAATTTCAGCTTTCTTTTTATACTGCATATCCAAAAGTACATTTTTCTAATGAAGCTCGTAACGTTTGTGTATGTAATATTTTCATTACTCCAGGGATATTTAACTATGTATGTTTCCTGGCCATGAAAAAATATAATAAGAGAACGTATAAAGAATTCATAATGTCAAAAGTGTTTTTCCAGGGTCCGAATTTTGAATACTCAACAGAGACTCATGAGGAGTTGTTGTATAACAAAGAGAAGCTCTTGCTAAATGGTGATCGGTGGGAGCCGGAATTGGCAGCAAATTTACAAGCTGAATATCTATATCGTTAGGCTGGAGACAATTTTTAGAGCTGGATGTTTGGTCTAACGGATGTGTTGTTCTAATTTCATTAAAAATTTCGTTTAAAAAACATTAGTGATTTTAAATAACCTTCATTTTGATTATTTCAAAACGTGTTTGTACTGTAGCTATTGTAATATAAAAAAAATTGTGGCATACTCGCCTGTAGCTTTAGAAAGTTCAAATATGTGGATATTTGCTTGATAAATTAGCGTGATAACAGAAGTGTTTATGTGGTTTATTCTTATTTATAGTTTTCTTTGGTTTTTTTTTGCTCATTCAATTTAAGGAATATTATTTAATGTATGTCTGGTATGCAGTGTATAACAAAAATTTTTGCAAGAAGTTTTTGATTAATGCAACTCAAGATTTGGTAGGCCAGGTAATGTCGAATGATTTTTCGATGCGTTATGACAGAAACTGTTGTGTTAACAAACAGAATGATCTAACAATTTTCATTGTATACTTGCTTTGAAATGTCTGGGTGAACCACAATATGTTCAACATACAGTTGTGCTCGTGTGAGAAATACTACATGCTGATTTGGTGAACATAAAGTAAGTTGTAAGTTTAAAACCTTGCTTGCCATTTTAAATGTGGTTAATTTTACAAATCCGGACTTATAAAGGCATTTGAGATATTTAATAAACAATATAGCACTGAGTAATATGTCATCGATCCAAACATTGTAAATTGATTGCCAGGAGTTGACCTCTTATCCTCGGCTACTTTCCGCGAATGATTGAATTGTGTGCAAGCTAGTGCTCCTCATAGCCGTTGAATCTTCGTTGCTAAAATTTTTTTTTTATTTAACAGATTGGATTTAATCCAGGATTATCAATGAGATGATGTTAGGCTTGGTACATGACAGTGGTGTTTGGAAGTTGGGACGTTATTACTTTTTATTATTCAGTTCTCTGGATGATTTGTACTGGGAAATTTACTGCCCCTTTCGAGAGCAACCATCATTATGTTCGTCATGTAGACAATGCTGGTTCCAGTTATAGGTTGTGCGGAAGGACAGGATAAGATAGTATTGGCATGTTTTTTCGAATCAAATTTCTTCATAAGGATTGCTGATTTGTGTTTTACCTTTTACCATTTAAAGAAACTCCAATCGAGAAAGAAACCTTGATGATAAATTGGGAAATGCACTTCGACTGGTTGAAATGGAGTTTGATCGAGCAGTAGCTAATTCTTGATGTTCATTAGTTTCTCTAATTGTAGCTAATACATCTTGGTACCATTCCGTCTGAATGATTAACTATGTTGTAGCTCATGAAATAATAGTATATTTAGTGCTATGATACAAAGATGCTTCTCCATAACAACTTGTTATTTTTTAATGATTCAAAATTTGAACTTTTTCACCAACCGGAAGATCTATTCTTGAGAAATTATGCGCAAGATTATATGGCGGTAACCATAATGTATGACTGAGAAGTTCATTTCGATCACACATCCATGATGGTTCAAAAATGATATCGTCAAGACGACAAAGATAGACCTGTCAAAGAAATGATGGTTTTTTTTCGTTCTGCAGGATATATTAATTTCTAATAGAGTACATTGAGCTTAACTCTCAGGTATCACTTGCTTTTCAACCTCGTGCAGAGGAGGAGAAAATAAAAAGTGCTTCGGAAGATACCACAGTAATGATCACCTTATACGGTAATTCTTCAAAATCTCTCGACCATGTCATTTGATCCAATTCAGTGGTGCGAAATAGCACTAATTCTTCCAATGTTTTTGGCATAGTATTTAAAAAATCAGCAATATTTGATGCGCTGTAGTAGTGCACATAAACGGAGATCTTTTTCAAATTTAACGTTTTCAAAATTGCCATTTTTTGTGGTAAGGTGCGATGACAGCATGAGAAGAGTGATGGTGGAATGTCAAGTACTTTCAATTGCGTTAACTTTCCTGCAATAAACACCTGCTTTACATCACAGCAAGAGAGAGATATTTGTAAATATTTCAAAAAAGCTTCTTATATCATTCGACTTCTAAATCTTGTAGTAATTTTATTTTGCTATGAAAATTTTCAATTAAATTTATTTGTTGCAAGATTTTTGGCATATAACAAAATTCCACCTATACTATATCTAACAATGTAAAGTATTCATCAATAATATTACCAATTGTACACTTACCAATTGCTGACATATACTGATCAAAATCAGGCGAATTACACAACACACCGGATATAAGTAATTCGGTGAGAGTTTGTTTCAGTGCATCGCATAATTTACTGAATATATCAGGTCTCAGGACAACACCGCTAAGTTGGATGGAAACCAATGGCGCCATAGTAATTTGCATCAATTGACTTTGACGCAGTATATTACTTATCGTTTTTAACTCATCATATCGTTGCAATATGCGTAGTTTGCGTAGTTTCTTCGTGAACAATGCATCGAGGCACGTTAAACTTAGTGAGCTGTAACTTTTCCACTATGTTAAAAGTTTTTCTTTCTTGGTAACGTCCTTCTTATATTTCATACTTTCTATTATTAGTACTCATACGTGTAAATACGTGTACTACGAGTGATACGTCACCATTATCTTATAAATCTACTACTTCATTCATACTATCCATTCATTATTATGCAAAATTTTAAAGGAATCGTCTACAAAACCAATATCCAAAGCTATTCTTCATAGGAAATAATGATGTGGCACGAGGGTAACGTGACCTTTAATTCAATGGAAACTCATACCAACGGGAAAAATAGTGTAGACGAAGTACATACATACAATGTGGGTTTTTTTAATGGTTTGTAAATCTAAGCCGCAAATATACAGTTTTTGATAATTAATTAATTGGGAAGTTTGATGAGGAGCTGAAATTACTTTGTGATCATTCTATACTTCTAGACAAAATGTTCAATTCATATTACTTACTTAAGCACAGAACTTGCTACAGTAAGAACGTTGAGATGTTCAACTTTAGCTAACTGTCGCAGGTAATTCTCATTTTGTATCGTTTGAATAGTAATATTATTCAAATTCGGACAATGTTCTAGGATTAGCTGTAAATTTACCATTTAATTTTTAATTAATGGCATGTCATATTGGTGCTTCGTTAATTTGTTCACTTCCAGGCTAAAAAAAAATTCCTACTTCTAAAAAAAAATTTTTTTAATTTTTCCTTTGTACTTTTCGAACACTCATTGAAAGGATTGATAAAGTGGTAATTACACACCTTCAGATCACATTTTATAGCACATTTGAAATTTTCACCGGCAATACACAAAGTATCTTCTTTGATGGAAAGCAATGTAACGTCAAGCCATGTTGAAAACAATGCACCTGACATAAAAACACTTCTGAGAATTTGAAATTAAATTGTTTTTTAGAATGCGATTAATCATTGCATTGCTAAATAGAATTAGACATCTATAGGACAAGGTGTTTTTTTTTTAAGATTCGATCACCCGTCCAATCACCAATTCAATTGAACATATGACGCTTACTAAGCCGTCTATTTACACAGGCAATATTAGCTCGTGCCTTAACATCCAAATAACTGAAAATAACATTCCACACATCATCCGACAGACCCATTTGATCGAACAATAACTATCATCTGCTCCATCCTGTTTTTTTTAAAAGATTTAGCAATCAACAATTTGCATATTTGCTTCAATATGCAAAGTTTTTCGTTATTTTATAAAAATTTCCTTGACTTAAATTTTTATCATAATCTTAGACTGCATGATAATTATTTTCTACTATTTTGATAATTTCTGTTATACATACATACAAACAAAATACAAAAAAGGAAGTTTGGAAATATTAAAAAAAAACACCTCATAATGCCTGAATTGTTTTTTTATAATTTCCTGATAAGCTCTAAATAGAGCCACAAAATACAAGCAAAGTGTATAAATTTAGCAAAATCATCAAATACTTTGTAGGAATGAATCCATATAAGATAATGATAGCAGTATGAATTCTGAACATATACAAACAAATTAAAATGCAAAAGGAGGTTAGGAAATATCAAAAAAAATCGCCTCACAATGCCTGAATTGTTCCACAATACGGCAAATGTAATAATATATAAATAAAGTATGGCAAAATTTGAAGTAAAAAAATATAAGAATTTTTCTCAAATAAATAAAATTTAATATTTTCTTTTAATCACTTGATCAATGATGGAGTTCCTTTACAAATGCATAAAAACTACGTGTGTAATCAAAAAACAGAAATTATCGTCAAATGAATGGCACAGCCAAAAAACTAGAAGGATCCTAATGACTACGACAAACTGTAGTCATTTTAGCTTCCTTCTGCGAAAATAGCGAACTGTAATCGTAGAAGTGGAGAAATTAGAAGTTAATGAGCTAAAAAAACCTGCTCGAAATTAGAACACAACTTGGTGACATTAGGAGATCAAATACTTCTTTCGAAAAGGATAACGACAATTATGAAAAATTCGCAAAATGATTTCAGTGATTAACTAATTGAATTAAACTTGAACTATAAAAGAAAATTAGCGAACAAAAACTTCCCAATAGAAAATCAATTTATTACACAGTACCAAAGCAAAATAAAAACAACTATTAAGACAACTTCAACAGGCAGTAGGAACAAAAAAGCCTTTCAAGCAAAACAATTTCCTTTTATCCGTCTAGAAAACGAAGCACATAGTTGTTAAATTTTTACATTAAAAAAAAAGTTTAAAATTCTCCAGAAAGACTAAGATTCAAAAACATAACGAAGCAAATGCATAAATATCTGTAAGCGTGAATTTGGCAAATAACAAAGAATATTCACAGTTACCTTCCTTTTGTGCTCATTTATTTTTCATCGTGTTATTTCCCACATATACAGGATTTTTAAACGTCGTCGTCGCTTGCTTATAAATCGGATTTTCATTCTGAAATTAACACATATTTAAACATTATCGGTACAACTTCTACCTTTTTTCTTTTCAGCTTCTATGTTCTACTTAATATTCGAAGATGCAATAAAAATGAAAAACAAATAAAATATGATTTTCTATTATCCTGAAATGTTCATTTAGCATAATGAAACATAATGGAAGGTACACATTGCTCATCCTTTTGTGTGTCAAGAAATGGGAAAAAAGTATTAACAAAAAGCATACAGTATCCCATTTCGCTAGTAATCTTTCGCTATCAAACTTTGCAAATTCGGCACGATCATGAAGAACAGTTAACAATTTCCAGACCATAAGTAGGATCAATCCCAGTATGACAATACCAGCTATGACACCAAGAACAATAGCAAGAACCGGTACTGGTGGTGGACAATCTAAACACTTTAAATCAGCTTATTAAATTGAGACGTATACCAAAATTTTATGCAGACGGTATTCACCACTTCCTAATTTGAACAAAAAATTTCAACTGTCAAAAAGTTATCCATGACAATTTATCTGCCGAATCGCACATCATAAACTGAGCTTTAAATAATTTTAACCAAACTAAAGAGAAATTGTGGGAGAAATGCGTTAAACACAGAATAACCTTGACAATCTGTAATCTTTCAATTTACATACCTTTTTCCTCCTTTACCCATACCGTAAGATTGTCAGTCCTTTGATCCTCGTAATAAAGGAAATAGAATGTACAATCATCTGATGGATCCACAAATTGACATTCAGTTGTATCATTTAGCACTGAATATTTTTATAATTTTTAAAAATTGAAACAAAAAGTATTGGAAGCATACTATGCAATAAAAAAACTAAAGTACTGATATGCTTTTCTACACTAATCATAAAATGATAACCCGGCAATTCGCTAACAGGTATCACGGTAAAAATACATTCATCACATTGAGTTTCATTATATGGACCAGTTTGCCACTGCTGACACATCACACATGGTTTGTGCTCAACACATTTGGATGGACAAGTCTGAAAATTATTAGAATTTCGAAACAGCATTACGACTTTCATGAGAAATCAAATAGAAAATTACATTTTTTTGGTACATGACTTAAAAATACTACATATTAAATTCTGAAGCATATAATCCAACTTAAATTTTAAAACCTTTTCCTACTGTTAGTACTATTCATTTCTTCACTACAAGCCGTCTTATGTGAGTTACACGATGAAAATTTAATAATAGGTGCATAATTTTACTTAATGTCCTGAGTCTCAAACTATTTCATACAGTCGATCCATTAGCTGAACTGCTAATAGTATCTTGTCACTATAGAAGAAAATTAAATTAGAAGGATGAAAAATCCTAGGTTAAGCAATAAAATAGAAATATAACAATTCCAAATTATGATAAAACTAGTTCAATTATGATAAATTCTTTACACCCATTAAAATCAACCAGTAAATAAATTTTTCAAACTCACAGGACAAATTTCACATTTCGGGCCTGAATAACGATTGCCTGGACCATCACTAAAACAGCGACAACGTCCGCAAATGCATTCCCCTTGTCCGTTGCATACTTTACCATTCGCAGCCATACAACTGTCCAAGCTTAAGGGGCATTCACATGCTCGGCCTAGAGGAATAAAAGCAATTAGTCCATTCGACTTAAACAATCAAATCACAATACCACCAGGCCAAAATTTCTTTTGGTAAAAAATAGACAACATTCTGCAGTTTAATTAGTGATGCCACAGGATTTGAAGGAATAAAATAAATAAAATGAAGTCACCTGTCCAACCAGGTTTGCACGTGCATTGCCCACAGTCACAAGTACCATGTCCAGCACAGATTTTACGATCATGTCTTGGACAGTTAAAATTATCACATTCACAAAACTGGCCCGAAATTTTCTCATTCATATTCTGAAATTAAAGACTGTTATAAAATACCAGTAATTCTTCCCAATTTTCAGTTTTATTTCTACAATTTCAGGAGGACAGCAAGGAAACGGTTTTTAGTTAACAGAGTAACAAGTTAATGCAGCGGGAAGTTAAGAAAGTCCAAAATCCAAAACTGAAGACAGATAATCCGAAGCAAATAATGTTTTATGCTCAAAAAATAAAAAAATGAATATAGGAATGTTTTAATACAATATGAAGAATATCTCATAATAAAATTCGTTCCTTTTTCATTCAAACTAAAAAACGAAGTGAACGTACATCACGTTCGAAACACTCACAAACACCACAGTTGCAAACTCCCCGACCTTCACAAATAGCACTTTCATTTGTCCTGAAAAGAGCGAAGTTTTGAATACGTCTACACCGTGATACTGCGGTTTTCGAATGTAGAAGGCTTTTCCATGTGTTTCAAAAATTTGAATACTTTTGAATAAGTTCTTAATTTTTAAGGAGTTGAGAGTCAACAACTCCCTCTCATCTCTTGCAAAGTTGATATAATATTCGAAAATACACTATACCTTTTACACTTTGCATCTAAAGCAACAGTTGATAGACCAGGTGCATCACATTCGCAGTGTCGCCCGACATTTGTACCATGACATATGCATACACCGCAAACCAAATCGCCTTTCCCATGGCACACTGGAGAATTGTGAACAACTCTCTGTAAAACTGCTCGATCAGTTGGGATCAATTCAATAACGAAGAATGAGAACGACAGTAAAATAAATCTAATAACAATAGAAAAGACAGATAGCAACTATTCTTCGATGCTATCTACGTATGGTACATCATAACGTGTAACAAATTTCAGCCTAAGAATCAATCACGTCGTAAAATCTAATAGCAACAGAAATTCAAAAATTTCGAAACTAAAATCCTCACATCAGTTTCGCAATCGCAGTCACACTGAACGTGAACATCAACTTGAAGAGTCTCATCAAGACCACTTGGTCCGATTTTCAAATTAAAATCACGTTCCTTTACGCATTGCACTGCCTCCAGGGTAACTTCGAATGAAACCTCATCACCAACTTTGATTCCATCACACACATTTGTTTCCTTGAGAGTATGCCCACTTGAAATAAATTAATCTCCAGGATCTCTTTTTGTAGGAAAAGTTATAGCATGATCAATGAATTAGCTCTGCATTCATTACAAAATTTTGAAAGACTCTTTCGAGTTAAAATTAAAATAAAATCGAAACTAATGAAAATTTACTCTAAACATCTCGAACGATACGATAATCTTAGTCCTTGACTTGCATTCGCATTATCAACCATAATGATTTTCTGGGAAATTTTATTATATTCTTCTTCGATAAGGGAAACAATATTTCTAGAATCATCAGCCAGCACACCAACCGAACTGCTCACATCGGGCAAGGCATCACTAAGCTTAAATAAGCCAAATAAAGAGCTATCAAAGGTAAAAAATTTAATGAACTGAAAGGGAAACTAAAAACTATCACAACTGGAAGATGTTGTAAATTCACGGCAGAGATGTAAACATACAGTAAACACGATATAACTGAGGTTACGTACATGTCACATGGTTGCACTGAATTAGGAAGATGAGATCCCGTGCATATCCGATGTAAATTAAACAGTGTAACTGTTGATTATTATTAGCTATTTTAAATAATAGATAAATTTCAAAATTTTTTTTTAAATGAATGAGGAATTTTCACCTACCTGTTTATAGAGATTTTTATTTTTCTCTGTAACGGCAAAAATTAAATTTGCCTTTCTTTCTTTGATTTTCTGATGTAACAAAGCAATAGAGGGGTAATCCTGGTCAAGTGATTTCGTGTAGTACCCTTGGTTATCCAAGTGACATTGTCCATCATTTGGTATTACAACACCGGCCATCTAAACTAATCGAATTGTTTGAACATCTCAAATTAAAATTTTTTTAAAAAAACCTTACCTAATTCTTAGTAAATGCGAATAAAAGGATCCAGTAATACAATACAAACTTCTGGAAGTGACAACTAATGCGTATACAAATATAAATGCATAAAAAAATACTCGTCCATCTCCTGCATAATGAAAACCGGCATCTGTAGAAAATACGATCATTTTTCGAGCACGTTCACGCCAACCAATGCTACTCTGAAATCTGAGGGATGAGGGATTAGAAAAATCCAATTACTACCCATAATTTAAATTTTGCACAGTTTTCGCCAGTTATTACGCGTAAGCAATAAGTTGCAGTCTATCGGCGCTAGCTCGTTACAGTAACTTTCATTGTGGCACCACAAAATACTTAACTCTTTGTCATAGACATTAGAAGCCTCGAAAATTGACATAAAATAAGAAGCAAGCTCGATCAGCAAATATTAAAAGCACATATTTTTCTGCAGAGAATAGTAACAAATTCTGTCATTTTTAGTTTGGATCGATAAAATAGAAGAGTTCTGCTTACATTACAAGTTAAAGCTTGTAGAACAGCGTCAAAGCCACCTTCGGGAGCATCCAAATTTCCCGATATTTCAGCTTCTTCAACTTCTTTCTAAAACAAACTTGCAGTATAGTAAGCTTTCCAATAATTAAAAATGAAAAGAGTGACAAAATCAAAACTGTCTTGTGGTATTAAAGAACTAACAAACTGGTAACGGCATTTTGCTAATTACGTTTAGTGATAATTGAGAATGCAACATTCACATCAGAAGTGAAATCATCTACTTTCCTACTAAATAGCTTGAATCCACGTAAGATTTTGAACGAAGAATATCATGAGTAATTTACCGAAAATCTAGCCGTATCCATCGTAAGACTCATTTGGTTCTTGAAACCATATGGCTGCGCACATTGCTCTGGGCATGGTGATAATTGTCTGCAATTTAAATTATGTTGAAAAACAGAATAGAATGAAACACTTGGAAGTGTTAATTAGTTGAAAACTTTGACAACTAAACAAACGGTAAATACAATTTATTAGTAACTTTTGTTAAAAAAAATCGTGCAAAGGAGTGCTAAGTTTAAGTTATGTTTTCTTAATCGCTTCTTCCTCTCCTAAAGGAGTAAATGAAAATTTTTTTTCTTCTCCTTTCAGACTCACTTTTCAGGACGAGGATCCACAAACGGCATAAGTTTTTTATCAATAAATGAACCAAATCCAAGCCTGAAGTTCTTTGTGATTGCTTTCATTCGTTCGGCTGAAAAACATGCATCATTAGTAAGAACTGGTTATTCCGAAAAAAAAATCGGAGATTTCGAAATATTTCGGAAAAAACGCTTCACCTAATAAATCGCCTAATTCAGATAGTTTTTGCTTGTCATCTTTCATGGAATACGATAAATCCATCAGATAATATAAGTCGACTGGATAATCCACAGCTTGTCGATAGGTTACCTGGAATCGAACACGTGCCTCTGAAAATTTATTCATGATCAAAATTGATTAGTGAAAAAAAAAACATCACAGGGCTTCTATGGACAAAAAGAAGTTGGCACTAGTGTATGCTATGTTTCCTCGTTTCCTACTAAACCAATAGTATATCAAAACAAAATTTATTACAAATCGAAATGTTGAAAAATTAGCTAGAAAAACGAAACAATTTACTTGGTCGTATATTGACAACCATACGCTGTGGCCGTAACTGAACTGCTTCTTCCTCACTTGCTGCATCACCGGCATTACTTAATTCAACATTCTAAACAAAAAAATTTCAATATTCAAATTTGGATAGTCGATACACTAATACAGTCGTCTGCTAAAATCACCCATCCCCCTTGTTCTTGCTTCTATTAGCTGTCTCATAGTGATTATATTAATTAATTAAATAGAAAAATAATTCGAATAATTGCTGAAGATCTCTGATAATCAAACAAACCTCGGTTGTTTTCAATGTTGTTTTCGGATTCTCAATTTCAAATTCGGGACAACCATGCTCAATAAGTCTCTCCAAACTATCACATCGTGGATGTTGGTTTTCATTGTCGAAATCCTAATGAAAAAAAAAACTATCTTTATTCTCTCAGGAAAAAAATTGCTACAACTTTCTCGTGTAGTTGAGTTTCATTCAGAGGTAATTCCCAGTGATCAGATATTATGACATAACATAACTTAGTGTAACAAACCAAAACATACTGCTTTACTACACCAAGCGCATGTATCATGGAACTGGATGCATGCACTGCACGTGTAATTCTCACGAGGTAACGAATAGCACGGGAAATCTTTCTTTGATTCAACCACTTCTGATGTTACTGCAATAAAAAATTGAGCATATAAAAATCAAAAAAACACATTTTGATTTCTTTTTTTAAAAAATGTAATATTTTGTAAACATAGAAGAGAAGATTAATAATAATAATAATAATAATAGTAAAGCTAAAATGTAGGATAACAATTACCACATTCAAGCAACACTACATACACAACTAATTCATTATATTTGATTGATACCATTTAAATTCAACGACAACAGTATGGCTAAGAATGTTGACAACTTTAACTTAACATTCATGCTAAACATTTTATGTACGGAGTTAAGAGAATTGTGATGTTCTGGGGAGAGGAAAAAAATAAATCAAGCCATCGATAGACTGTAATTTTAACTTTATTAAGAAATGAACAAACAGTTTTAGATAATTCCACGTTCAAATTCGTCACTATTTTGATGCAGGGGAAGGCGGTGACACTTTAAAAATTTCAATCCAATTTCAACGCTCTTTTAATTTCGTTTATAATATAAAGTTTAAATCTTCCCTAGAATTCAACAAATTTTCGAGTAGTAATTTTCTTGAATAAATTAAGAAATTACAAAAAGAGAGAAATGGAAATAATGCGCAGTACCATCATCGGTAGAAAATTCTTGTGCCACAGCGGTAATGAAAATCGTTGTTGAGAGGCATATCACACGATACCATCCAAGCCTCGTCAACGAACGATCTCTCATCTTGGCTAAATAGCGCTAGCTGTAATAAATATTCATATATTAGTGAGAAGAGAATTCCGAATTCTGTTCTTTGACGTAAATCAAAAATCGCAATTTGTTCCAAATGAGTTTCACATCCGAAAAAAAATTCCAACACAGTCAAAATGTTTTAAAAAAAAATCTCATTTCAATTACCGTTAATGTGAAAATAATATGCTGAGAGGTGAATTTGGGTTTTTTTTCCAGAAAACATATTTTGATAAAAATGGAAAATACAATTTTCAACAAACAAATTCAAAAGTTTTGAAACATAATTTTTAATATGAATAGATATATTTCTACATCTATTTTGAGAGATAATGAGGGAGAAATTTAATTTCGATCCGAAATATTGTGCACTTAATCATAGCAACATAACAAGTCAGATTCTTCCCTTAGCTTGGTACGATCGGGTCAAGCCTTATCAAAGATAACATATATGTATGTCAAAGAGTCTATTTACATTTGTGATTGTTCCATTTCATGGATTTCAAATTTGTGTAATCTGATTATACCATGTGACAAAAGGTCTGATAACTAATGAGCGAAATTGATTCGATGATAACTGAGCTATAGAATAAGTGCAAACTAATTAAGAATGAAATTTGTTGATAACACATATCAGCTGATAAGTGATTAACTCACCGGATACAATCTATAAAAGAATCATGTAAGTTTCAAAATTCAAAAATTTTGAATTTTTCGAAGAATTTCAAAAAAATTTTAAAATGAATCCAAGTTAAACAAATCTAAATTAAACTTTTTCAAAGAAGTGTGAGAGCAGAAGCAGTTAGGATGATATTGATATTTGAAGGGAAAATGACCAGTGCTGTTTGGAATGATCCGACTGATCACTCAAGCACATTTTTTCCTGTAAGTTATGAATAGAAGTTGAGTGGCAGCACATGAGGAAGCATTTTTAAATTTCTGAGAAATGTCGGCACTTCAATCGTTATGGGTAAAATGCTACCTACAAGCAGTGTAACCGATTGAGGATGAAGTGCAGTGTTATCGCACTCTTCGCCAGTGTAAAAGAATTCCACTTAGCAGTTTAAGATAGATAAAGAAACCTTAGAGATGTAGCTGCTGCAGTATGGAGCAGGAGATGAAGAAATGTGTCGATGACTCAGCAAGTCATGATTGTACCGGAAGTTATTCGCGTTAGGTTCAGATATTAAGTGATCAGTGTCTTTTTGACAATTTTTAACCGAAGTGGAAATTAAGACCCAAATACTCCTAATAATATAACGAAAATTTCCTACAGGTAATGAATTATGAATTTGATCCAATAATTCAGTATCACATAGTCTCCAACCGTTGTATCTTCACATAATCATATTATTTTGTTGGATGTGATATTAGCTGAAGAACTTTTAGCAATTTCATCCATTGCTTAGGTTAGAATTAAGACCAACATGGATAAAGAAAGAGAAATAATGCGATGAGGTCAAGGATGAGTCACTGTAGGAATTGTTACTAACACAGCGAAAGGGGAAATGAACAGGAATGAAAGTGGAGAGTGAGACAATTGGTTCTCGAGGCTCTCCAATCAAGACCGGAGGAAGTATCATCGAACCGTTGTATGTGTGTGTGTGTGTCTGTCGATCCACCACTTTGCTCTTCCATTCTCGTCTTCGCGAAAGTTGAAGTAAAGTGATGAATGAGGAGATCGGGTCTATTCTCTTGGATCCCTGCAGTTGAGATGGGTAGAAGCTGTAATGCCTGTTCGATGTTCCTCTGGTAGCATAGTACGTACGCCCACACACACACACACACACACACATACACATCTGCTTTTACAGCACCATCAGTAGTTGAAAAACCTCCATAGAAATTATGAAGATTCAAAAATAAGCGAGCGATGATAGCACGGACCGAGGTATTCCCACATCAACAATTGGTACCTTTATATGCGGTACGTAACAGACTACCATTAGAGAAATGCATAGAACACTGCACTGTGCAATTCGCCTAAAAATAGCACTGGCGATATCACATCATTATCGCAATTCGATCGATGGATCCTGCCAAGGTTTCACTAGTCCTACCCCCGGTCACCATCTTCCATTCCTCTATTAGTAACAATTTAACATTGAACTTCATAGAGCAAACACTCTCACTAAATCTCTCAAAACATAATTTCCAAATTTATTATCAGTCACACCGTTATCACTTACTCTTTATTATCGATCACACTTGTTACCACTTGCCATATGAACGCATAATTCTCAACAGCGGCAATAATATTGTATGAATGTGCCACGAGAAACTTTACTGCGTATTATGCGCAATTCAATTCTTTAATGACACTAATAGATGCCAATAGGAAAAAATAAAATAGTCCCTTTGCACTCATCGATTAACTTACAATGGAAAGGAAAAAATTTTTTGATGTATACACAAACAAATGACAAGTATTATATGAAAAAAATCTTTTCAAAAAATAGCTCCTGAAATTGAACTGTTAATTTTAACTTGGCACAAAAGAGTCCTTGACTAAATATCCCATGCTTGGAATGCTCAAATGGACTCAGTAGTACTACGAAAAATATCCCGTGTTCAGATGGACTCAGTAGTATTACATGAAACGGATCATTATCAGAATCATTGAATGAGGAAGCAAGTCAAGTATTTTGAAGTAAAAAACACTGACACCATGGTAAGAATCCAGAGTCTAAAGATGTGTTCCATTGATGGTTCACAGACAGTTCATCCAGAATGAAATGTCTATGAACCATCACTGGAACATAAAAAAAAAGCTTAAAGGATTCTGATAATGAGCTAACGTTGTTAAACTTCCTTAACAGCCTGCAACAATACGAAACCAGTGTTCGGCTGACAAATAAATCACTAATGATTAAAACAGATAAAAAAGAATATGATACAATTGCATTTACCATTTACTATAGACGAACTCACAATTCGTATCTGAAAATTACTAGACAAATAACGCTGTGCATGGACATTGGAAGGCAACAGCTTATTGGTAAATGAGGCAGACGAACTGCATTTTATGCAGATTAGAATTGGAAGATTTATTTTTTACATAGTAAGAAAAGAAGAATAAGCAGACACAATGAAAGCGTAAATGGAAATTACTGAGATCAGTTTCTGACAAGCATTTTCATTAGAAACTTTCGATTTTATAACAATGGAACAAATATCACAATTTTACAGAAAAAAAATCATAAAACTTTATATGAAAAGTTGTTATATTAGATGGAAATTAAGATAATTTCATAAGTATAAGAACAGTGAAACGTTGACTGAACCAATGATTACAATCAAAATTACCATAGATTAAAAGAACTAAAAGGTAAATGCCTTTACGAATCTGTGCGAGATGGTTGTATTCCAGATATCGCATTACCAGCTGAAGGCGTACTTCCACTATCACCTGCCGGTTGCGATGCAACATAGCGCTGCTGAACACTGGCTTGACTTGAAAGAGTTATTGGCGGTAAGTATTGAGTTTGCTGGGCTGGAATACTCACTGGATGATCTAAAATGATATTCATATCAGAAGTATAAGTGTAGAAGAAACTTCAGCTCTAATCACATTACAAATGTTATTCAAACAGCGGGTAAATGTGCAAAATCTTACTAATTCCATTAATTAACCTTCGTCATCAACTCAAATGTAGTAAAAATATGAAGCTAAAGAGCACCTTGTAATATAGTGGGAGCAGAACTGCTAACACCTTGCACTGCAACGGTTACCTGTCTGGTACTTGACGAAGCACCCGAAATGGATTGCCGTGAGATTCCACCTAAACAAATATTTATAACACAACTGAAAGAAAAACAATGTGGCAATAATAAAACAGAGAAGTAAGTGAGAATCCTCTCTCTCTAACTTTCACCTCGAACCTAATATTCAAACAGAATCTATAAAACCTAAACCAAAATATTTTCTACGTTTTAGAAATAAAGCGCTTAGTAACAAATACGAAAATTAAAGCTCAAAATAACCTATTCAATATTTAGAAAATAACCAAAATAATGAGAACCAAAAGTCAGATGTAAACGCTGAATTCTGTAAAAGTTTCGTTACAGAACTCATTTTGAACTATACTCATCCGGTTACGTTTAATCGTATTTACTCATCGACAATAACATCCAAAAGTTGTGTACTAACCGGCAGTTGATAACTGTTTGCTTATTGCAGAGCCAGTGATATTCTCACTGTTTCTTGAACTACCACTCATGACTAATCCAATTGATGGGACCCGAGAGCTTTGATAACCAACATTGCGTCTTCAATTAGTAACAATTAATCTTTTTGCGTAATATTTGGTATAAATGTTTGCAGAACAATGCCCCTCCCCCAAGATTTTCCGTGCTCCCGCAGACCAATAATTCTCATGGTCATCAATAGCTGAGCAATAATGCAAAAAAATGAGTAAACTTTGCAAATATGGAAAATTTGTTAAAAACTTACGGTACTGTCCGTATCTGTTGTACAGGACCTCCTCGTGGTAACATCATAGCAACCTGCAGAATCAAATACATTTATAATTTTATCATATTGATATTTGATTTTTTTAACATTTAGTCCAACGATGCTATCACTAATATTTGGTTGTGAGCATGTTAATTTAAATTTCAAAAATTCGAACATCAACTACGATTAATAATTTGCGACAAATACCTGAGGTTGTCCAGCAATTGTTTTCGTATGTATTGCACCTGCGGTACGTTTTGGCGTAATTCGCTGTCCTCCAGGCATCATTCGTACCTGTGACTGCGGCATCAAGTAAGTTCTATCGCCAGCAGTAGTTGTGACATATAAACGACCCTGTTAAAATATTAAAAACGATTAAATAAAAAGCCCCAAATAAAAGCTCTAAATATCTCCTCAAGTGCATAGAAGGAGAATTGACAAAAATTAGTAAAAATTAGTTTCAAAAGATTTTATTACTGTACATTACTAAAGATTTCCTATTCACTTCCATCGAGACATGGAATATCGAGACGTAAGCACGAAATATGTAACACGAAATAATAAATAACCGATGCACGCTGATTTATTTTAGACCGTGCTTCTTGTCGCATAGATATCCCGCTAGTTTGAATTTGTGGTCGAATCATTTGTATTTGACCTGCTTCGCCTAGCTGTGAAGTATCCCCCTGAGACATTATTAGCGTCCGTCCAGCATGTGACGTAGTTGCATATATCTGCTGTTGTGCTTCCTGAGATGTTCCATACCCGGTCGCAATCTGGAACATTTTTTGCTGAAAAAAAATTCATTTTGAAAGGAAACATGAAGTAAACACACATATCAAATCCAATATTAGAACTTTTACGGCATCAAAAAAATCATTGAAAAACAGTACCCCCACTTTCCCCTCAGCCATTCCCGGAAATTTTTTTGGTGATGAAATGCAATATTACTGATATGAAATGCGAATACGAAAAAGTAAGATAAATTGTCAAAGTAGGTCATCAAACAAAAAGCATTTAAACAAGAGTTGATGGTCCAATGAATAAAGTAAACAAAATTAAATTCTATGTCATAGATATTTGCTAACCCTTTGTACAGCAGGTGCACAAAGTCCTTTTTTTGTTCCTGCTGACGGTATTGTTCGATAAACGGTCTGCCGCTCACCTACACCTTCTTGTCGAGTTGTGTACTGGTAGCGACTACTAAGCTGCTGTCCAGACAGCTAAAAATCGAACCAAAAGTATTTTTGCATTATGATCCTTTTATGCAAAAGAAAACACAAGTACAAAAGAAATTTAATAATATTTTAAATACAAAAAAGAGCAATGCACAAGCAAATGTCTTACGGTATCTTGAGAATTAACAACAACAGCGTAAGGTTGTTGCCCACCAGATGACCCCATCTGTGTACCTCCTGTCATGATGATCTGATGCTGAGTTGAAGTTCCTGAACCAACCGAAATAGCAACACGGCGAGTACTGATCTGGTGAGCACCAGGTGCAGCACCGGATACAGCCTGGAATTTCGGAAACTGAAAATTTCAATTTCTTACTTCATAGTACTGAAAAGAATGCTTGTGAACAACAACATAATTGAAAATCTTAATCCACATAAATTGCATAACTATTCTTCTATTTAGAGAAAATATAAAAATTTATCATCCAGCGCATACCAGCATAACTGCATTATCATTCTGCACAATGGGGATGGATAATATCGGAAGACCATTATCGTTTACCCTTCTGTTCTCTATTTTAAACAACCCACCATATTTGAAAGTTTGAACATTATAATTGAGTTTGGAAGAACAATAATAACAGCATTTTAAACGATTCCAAAAATCCTTCGACAACCAAGCAAACATCATACAGCACTGACAAATCATACAATTATTCAAATTTGGAAATCACCTACCACTTGTGGATGGTCAACGTAAGTTCGTTGGCTAACAATTACTTGAGGCGCATCACCTGCATATGCTACACCTTGTCCAGATATACTGCTCACAAGTTGACTCTGAACACAACCACCAGAAGCTGTAAAACAGTTAAAAGGGCAGCCTTGATGAAAGAAATAGTCTTCGAAGAAGAATAAAACAAAGAGAGAAAACCGATGTTGAGCCCCAACTTAAAGATTACACGGTATTTGTATGTGCTTAAGCATATTTATGATCTAAAGAGGACACTCTGCATGAAAGTTGAGAATGCATTTGAAACACAACATACAATATAAATAACTCAAACAATAGAAAAAAACAATGAGGAACTGTTAACTAACTGTATGTTCTCACAGTCGAAACAGCCGGGGTGCTCATTACTGGTGTTGAAACTGCCGTAAGTTGTTGCTGAGCATGTTCCATGACAGCTCCATAACTTACTTTCTGATAATGTATAATACCAGGGATTGCAGTGACTGCCGATTCTTTACGAATTAATTTCTGTTCATGACTGCGTTGCTGTTCCATAGCCTGAATTATAATTAAAAAACACTCCAATTTTACATTAATTATCAACTGTAGTTTTTAAAGGCTTTCTCCTCCACCGTACTATAAGCGAAATCCAGATGTCCAGAACACCATAGCATGTCGAATCCAACTATTCTAAATGATTTAAAGAGATCTGTAGATAACAATCGGCAAGTCATCATATGGACGGTTTTCGTAAACAATCTCAACAAACCAACCATCGCTTCTCTTTTTTGCTCCTCTTCTTCTTTTAAGCGCGAACGTTCTCGATCCTGTTCACGTAATTTTTCACGCCGTTCATTGCGATAATCAACTACCGCAGAACAAGTTGTTGTAGAATCATAACGTATCCCCAGTTCAGCAAATTTCAGCTCTTGAGATTGCAATGGACCCCACTTTTCCGTATTATAATCAGCTGTAGTATCATTCATTACAAAAATTTTAA
This sequence comes from Litomosoides brasiliensis, assembly GCA_013365375.1. NCBI lineage: Eukaryota > Metazoa > Nematoda > Chromadorea > Rhabditida > Onchocercidae > Litomosoides > Litomosoides brasiliensis. The sequence continues at coordinate 32,512 of JABVXW010000313.1, forward strand.
AAGAAATCCTACTTCGATTAAAATACAAAATATGTCGATGAGAGCTGTTTTTGAAATTTTCTCTTTTCTGGCTTTAAATACTGCTAAAGTTGAAATCAAATTCACTAGGCCTTCCGGTAAGAATTATTTTAAAAGTATTACAGGTTTCTGGATGAAATAAAACAGTTTGCTTCAGTGATGCTGCTTTCAGTGCTTTAACTTTTTTATCATATTGGCTTGACATAAGTTTAAGGATGTCCGCTAAATACTGCTGGTCAGTTTTCGTACGTCCACGCTTCATATGAACTGCAAATTGGAATATATGCAACAGCGTCAACAATTTAATTCAAATCTAGTTATTTGACGACATAAATCATCATGCTATTGTTAAACTTCATAACTGACTAATTTGGTGATTTTGTGGATCCTAATAACAGTCCTAATTAAATCTTTTTAATTACAAATTTTTGAATTTACATCCATTAGTGCAACTTACTCATTTCTCCGGTTGATAGAGGAACTCTACGTGTTTTCTTCGTTATCGGATCCAGTGTGACCATACGTCCTTCTTCACGTGGTTGGACAACCATTTGATAATGCAGTGAGCACTGCCGCGGTGAACTTAATGGAAATTTTTTTAACAAGGATAAAGAACAAGTTAGTTATAAGGATAAAGGTTATAAGGATAAAGGTTATAAGGATAAAGGTAAGGATTTATAACTCCATAAAGATATGAAGCTAAGAGATAAAGATTGGAATAAGTTTACAAGAATAAGGATAAAGTTGCTTGATAATTTTTGTTTGTGGCGATGCGGCTTACACCTAAACATGCATCACCGCGATAGAATTAGATTAATGAGACAGATAACCTACAAAAAATTCTTGAATTCAACAGACATCTAAATTTACCGATAGATTTCCGAGAATGGAGCCAACAAAACTGACACCATGTCCCAATTTGCATACTGTCCAATTTTCGGTGAATGCAAATGACTTGGTAGTCGTTGCAATTCAGTTAGAGTCTGAAGTCACTATATACATGTATATACAACTTTGCATTATAATAATTCTTCCTCCAGGCAAAGGACTGCAAGATAAAATTTAAGAAATATAAAAAATCTAAATAACGACCATAAGCGCTTCATAATCTTCTGCAATACTCCATTCCGACCCATCGTAATCGATTGCCTCTCGATATCGTGGGGGTGGTGTGAACGGACGTCGTAATTCAGTTTTTCCACAGCGGCTATCAAGCAAGCTAGGACGACCGCTAAATTAAGTCATGATTTGAATTATTTAAATGCATGCAACCAGAAATATATGCATAGTTATGTAAACACTGCTTTTATCAACCTATCTGAAAATTATACTTTTTTAAAATTACTGAAGTAAATCTCTATAATTTGCCTTCCTCCACTGAAGTGAGCTACGGCGCTAAACATGCATCCATTTCTCAACAACAAATGTTTGGCAGTTAGCAATATTGATAATTTTGGAACAGACTTGGAAATCTAAAATCATAAAAAAAGTAAAATCCATCTCAATTCCTTGCACCGAAATTCAAAATCAAAATTCCTACCTTCCAGCTTGAGATCTTTGTGTTCCTTGGATAGATAATGCTTTTTGCGCCGACTTTCGCACGCTATCGATTGCGTCTGGACAAATTAAATACTTACAATCACGTTTATAGAAACGTAGGTTTTTAGCTTTCATTATCAAAAAATAAACTGATTAGAAAGTATAATTTCAGTTCAACTCAAGCGAAAAATTTGAATTCATCTAACGTACCATCGACGGAACCGGGCAAACGTGAAGGTGTAGCAGGCCTTAACAGGTTTGATGTATCAAGGTAAGCGGCACCAGACGATACTCCCGTTTGCGGTATTAAATTAATACGTTCATGCGAAACTGATGAAAGCGATGCTGTAGGAGATGATACGATATCACGAACAATTCCACTAGCTACTGCAATTTTGATTTTTATTCACATAAACTTCAAACTCACATAATTGGCAACCCTCAATAAATTTTCTTAGTTTAAAGAAATGAGAAACTAACCAGTACACATGCCAGTTGGTGATGGAGGCAGTGCAATAATTGGTGGTATTGTAACATTTGATGGAATTGCACCCGGTGCTACTTGATATGATGTCGACGGCTGCGCTACAATGTCCGGTACAAATTGTTCCGGGACGAGTGATGAAGCTGGTGTAAGTGGTCGAGGCCGATGAAGCTCATGAATTGTAGTTGGTAAACGACACTCGGCCATCGGTAACTGCTCAAACCAGTATTCACCGGTTGAATCATAGTAAATGTCATCGCCACTATCAGATGGTGGTGGTGAGGGTGGTAACCACGTCTGGAAGAAGTTTTATATTTTTTTACACTTTTAAGTGTGATTGTCATATTTGCTCCAGAAAGTAAAATCCATATCATATGAATAGGTAAAACACATAAGCAATTAATAAAATAACATACCAGCATTTCCTCGCCAGGTATGTCCAAGCAGATTACCTGAAATGGGTTTAGTGATTCCAACTGGAATTTCAACTCCAATTCCAATTTAAAATTGTATATTAGTTGTCATTGGACACTGGCACTTGGGGAATCTCAATAAAAATCTGTCATTCAGAGTTAGTTACTCCAACTTTTTTGCATGCAGGTAAGTGAAGAAAAACATAACGTCGCTGAGGATTATCCCAGATCTGATTCGTCTGATATCTCTCATTAGAAACCAGCCAAATAAGGATTTAAATGATTTAATGACTGGTAATTTCTTTTCTGCAGGATCTGAGTACGAGTTGTTTTTAAATATACTATGACCAAAAATTTTGTACCATATGAGTGAGGGAATACACCCACTCGCGACATTTTTCTGATTGCTATATGAATAACTCGCAAACGAATTAATATAACGCCCTTCTTAACTTTAGACTCCTTGCACGCCCTGATGCTCAATGACTGCATCTAGTTCCCAAATGGCATTCAAAATTTATATAGCGGGACCGTTTGACTCACCAAACATACTTTTCGCCACATTATGTTAATTACTATCCTTTCTAGTTATTTTTGAATGTCACTCCAGATATTCCTCAGCCATAATAATACACTAGGACAATTCGTCACCAACTACTTTTTTAAAACAAATTCCCAAGATTAGTAGGAAAAGGGAGGAACTTATAAGCCTTTTTCCCGTATGTTATATTAAAATTTATGTCACTCATAGATCGCACCGTTATGATTATTGTGAAACCTTGCTCTTTCTCTCATCTTTTCGACAACACACTTGAGAAGCCATTTGCATGATTTTTCATAATCTTCTTTCCTTCTTTTCAAGCTTCACATTATTACGGCAAACACCAGAAAGGGCATAAGCCTTTGAAAAATAAATTTCAAAAAAATTTAAGCTTAATAAAAAGGCCTCACAAGCGTGGAACATGTGAAACTTCCTTTTTTTTCCTTAATCAGAGCAAGGCCTCACACGTGTGTAGTCGAAAACGTAAAAACGAAACATTTTTTCCAAATGCATTTTTCTTTCTTAAATATTCAACAAGAAAAAATCAAAAGTGTGGGAAACAAATAAAAGCTTAAAAATATAGCAAGGTTTCTCAAAATACACAACTAACAATACATGAGCAAATAAATTTCCGTAGGTTATATATTCAGCATCATGAATCAATAAAACGACAGTGTAAGAGCAAAAAAATTTTTTTCTAAATTTCGAGATTTGTTTTGAATTACACGTATGACATATGCTACGGTTACCAATATCAATAATCGTGGGCTCATTTCTACAATTTAAGTGACTCATTTCGATTTTTTTAAGTGTGAAAGATCATGACCCTCAAAAGTCTTGATAAGCTTTCACATTCACCTCCACTAAACGACTAATTCCGAACATTGGCTTCACCGACATTTGATTAGACACAACACCGGGAAAAATTTCCAATAACACAACTGCCATCATCACGTAAACGCTCTTTTCTCACATGATCCCTCAAAGATGAATTATCCAGATTCTGCAGCGTTTTCGGAACCCGTATTCGACGTGGAAGAAGATTCAGCATCCCCACTCTTTGACTCGCCGCGTTTCCGCAAACACAGCCTGGGTCGTTCATAATCTCCCAAGGTAGGTTTTATCCGTATTCCAGGCAATGACTGGTAGTGGCTTGAAGCCTTCTGTGCAGAGGAAATTGGTTTCGCAAATTCGAAGCTTCCACTTTCACATCGCCTCCTTATTGTCGTTGTTTGCGCTGAAAATTTTGAAGGACCAGCAGTCGTGCGCAGCTGCTGTGATGAACTATATGCAATTGTAGCAAATGACGACGAGAATGTCTGACGACGCATCAATGACGTCTTGTTACCTTCTAAAATTGGATATGAAGCTGACAGTGACGGCGAAAAACTAGTGAAAGTGTTGGTCCTCGCTGAAGTCCCAGAACTAGAAGAATTTAGGGATAACAGTGAAAATGATGGAGTACTAAAAGATGGAACTGGAGGATCTGCATGAGTGGGACTGGATACACAACGCGATGCAGCTGATGTTTTGGTAAAAGCGACTGAAAGGGGAACAACTCTTGCACAAGAACTTTCCTTTACATCTGGTCTCGTTTGTCGCGACTGCGCTTCGCTAGTCAACTTTTCAGCCGACAACTTTTGAGGGAAGAGTTTAAGCTGCGACTTTGAAACTAATGACGACGAATTACTCTCAAATTCGGACTGAGTATGCATATTAGTTTTATCCACCGTTTTTTGTAATTTAGTTAATACTGTTTTGTTAGTAACTGTACTTTCCGAAACAGAGTGCATCGCCTTAGTTTGAACAAGACGTGGGGATGAACGTGTTTTCAACGCAGAGAATGTTGCTGAGCGTAAGTTGTGTGAATGTTGTTTATGCAACTGAGGCCTAAGTGTAGCTAAACGTGATGCCGATGCTTTTGAGCGTACCTCGTCCACAGAACCAGGAACATCGAATCCAGTAAGATACGTTAATGAGATCTCATCATCGCTCTGCTGTTCGCCAGTGTCTTCCTCCACCACATCCTCTTGAGCTTTCATCCATTCATCCTTCTTCGAATCAATCATAGCCTGAAATTAGACACAACTTTCTGAGATCCAAGTAACTTTACTGCAGTTATTAGTGACAAAGCATAAATGAATGCAGGTCAGCAAAAACAAGCATAAAATTATAATGCTCAGAAGGAAATAATACTTTTGTGTATGTAAAGATTATTTTATTTTGGAATATGCATGGCATTAGACGACGAACGCAATCAATACTATTGATAGTCCAATATATTTTACCCAGAATAAGTTAAAACAACAAAAATCTCAATAACCTTAGTCTCTTTTACTTCTTCTTCAAATTCTGGTTTGTATTCCGCTTCCAGAAAATTGACTGCATACCGTTCGATTGGTTTTAGCTGAAAGACAAAAATTTGGCAGGAATTCCATTCCATATATTACATCTCTTTCAGGCAGAATATGTTAGGAAAAGCTTCCAACTCTGATTAGTGATTCACACGGATTCTATCATAATCGAAGCATATCACTTTAATACCCGTTCATTATTGTTTATGAGCTTTTAATTACATGACAAAACTCTTAAGTCGCATTTCAGCATGTTAGTACTTGAATTGCAAGTTACTAAATTCTACTCAGAATTTCCCTTTCGTTTAGAAAAAAAATTATAACCTACTTGATTTATTAATTCTAAATATTTTGATTCAATTTTTTCTTGACTGTTCTCAACGGAAGCTATTAGAGCATTTTCATCGAACTCTGCAATATCTGCTTCTACTTCAGCATTTGCTCGTTGTGCTGCATGAACATCTTGAACATCTTCAACCGTTGCCATGGCCTAGAAAAACAATTCATCAAAATGCTTACCACTATTGTTCATGCGATTCAAGTTGGTTAACCTCTTAGCAGCGAACGCTAATCAGCAAGCCGATAATGCTATTACTACAGTATACTTGAGATGAAGAACAAAGAAATCCGAAGAGTACATTTATTTTCCTCAATTGAATAATTTCAAATGTAAAGACGTACTTTCTCAATTTCTTTATTGTCTGTCACCGCAACTGGAGCAACGACGTCGTCCACGTTTGCAACACCTTCAAACAAGTCTCTCACATTATCACCTTTGAAAAATTCAGGTGTAAATCCTCCTTCATCAATGGCCATTTCACCGAGGCGTCGCTTCTGTATCGCTTTTCGAAGAATATTTTCTTCGATTGTCCGCTCGCTAACTAAACGGTAGATTGTGACGTTTCGTGTTTGTCCAATCTAAAATCAAAAGTTCACCAAATATTATGCTCTGAAAATTTCATGAGTCTTTCTGATGTACTCATATTTTCAAATTCATGACAACTAATTTCTTTTTTTAAGTTTTCTCAGACATAAAATATAATGTAACCAATGTGTTTGTTGCTGGAGAACAAGAGGAAAAACTTACACGATGACAACGATCTTGCGCTTGTGCATCCATTGTTGGATTCCAATCCGAATCATAGAAGATCACTGTATCTGCACCAGTTAAATTAACACCTATGCCACCTGACCGAGTTGATAGGATAAAACAAAATATCTTTGGATCTGCATTGAAGCGTTCTGTCATTGCCTAAAAATATACTATATACAGCAGAGATTTAAAATCTTGAAATTATGTGTTTTTTTCTTACTTTCCCTTTGTCATTCGAACACTTTATTATTTACATATTTTAATAAAATATCCGAATAACAAAAAGTAAGTGTTTTTACAAAAGAGCGACTTCAAAGTAAATTTTACGTTCATGTTAATTCTATTTTTCTCTTTACGACCGTTGCCATACAATGCTGAATATTAGAATGAATGCAGTGGCAGAGTAGTTAATTCCTTTTACTGATTATAAAAAAGAAATAAAAAAATTAAGAAAATCCTTTCAGGAACTGCATTCAATTATAAGTAACAAAGTGTTCCAATATATATATATATATATGATTATAAATAAGCTAAGAATAATATGTACATATATAAGTAGGCTAAGAAACCGAGAATTTTCTGAACGAAGACTACTTTCCATTAAGAAACAAAACTGGTGATATCAACAACATAACAAAAGTTACCTGTCTCTGTTCAATTCCAGTAGTTCCGTCCAATCGAAAATACTGATAACCATGAAAAGATAAGAAAGCTTGCAAGATATCCAAAACCCGTGCCATTTGCGTAAAAATCAAACAGCGATGTTTGTAGAGGAAGAGATCACGCAATAGGCCGTTTAAGACTTGAAGTTTACCTGAAACTTTCGCACGGAATAGTAATGTCAGTCTCAACAATGTTAAAAGAGAAGTGAATTGATTACTAAAATTTTTTTGAAAAATATTATTTAAATAACAAGAGAAGAAGGACAAGGAAACTGAAAGAGTCAGGAAGATTATATATATATATATATATATATATATATATATATATATATATATATATATATGCATGCATGTAATTAAACTTGCCACAATCATATTCAATTAGCCGTAATTCCGGAAACTGGAGTTTTTGCATCATATCGATGTGAGAAAAATCTTTGTCAGAATCCAACATTATACGATGACATTCTTCACTCAAGTCATCCCACTCTTTCCGTATGTAGGCATGACATCCAGTAGTATTAATTTGCAAAATAGGTTCGTCTGCCAAAGCACCATGTACGAAAACAGTGAATCTGGAAATTACAAGGTATTATGAAAGCCCTTCATCCTATAGTCAATTTTCTATATACCGACAAACTCATAAAATCAGGAGTGTAAGAACTATTTTTCTCCGGAAATTACGCACCCAATAAAATTGATTTTGCTCATCCGATATGACTATTACTTTGCCTCGACAATGAAAATAATGAACCTATTTAACTTCTAAAAATAAAGAGAAAGTATCAAGAATATTAGCTTCACCTTCGCGATGCATCACTAGTCCAATCAAGTAGCGACTGTGCCAACCACGCCAATGAATCTACAACAAATCCAAACTTGAAATGTAATTGCAAAATATTCTAGAATAAACATTCGCCCCCGAAAAAGGACATTTAAAAGTAGATAACACCTTTTCACCATGAAAACTATTTGCATACCTGTTGCAGATAAATTACGACGATGTTTCTTCCGGCCCAGTTCCTTTCTGATAACAAATAATAATTCATCTGATACCAACGGCATGAGGCGCACATTGGGGAATAATAAACGTCGAGAGCAAATTGCAGCACAGCGCTGCAACCTTCCTACCCTTATCTGTTCCATAGTTTTCGATGTATCTGGCTTAAAGAAAATGAACATAACTAACAGCTACTTCTTGGTTTTACATTACATTTTATAAATTCCTGCAAAAAAATAACTGATGGATTTGTTTAAAATATGTGAAAGACAACACAGTTTAAATAAATCTTAAAGAAATGAAGCAGAAAAGGATGCGAGAAAAAAGGAGAAAAGTTTACGCTGTTATTCATGCACACGGATAACAGCGCAGAACCTCATTCTCTTTCCTGTCAATCGCTTGTAATAAAAAGCGGTTATGTATATTTCAGTAATCCTTGCGCTACAGAAATAAATTAAAAGTCAAACTTATGTACAGGTCTATCTTAGATACAGATCTATATGATACACTTACCAAAATAAGAAAATTATATAAATCTGATTTTTCGGCGGCCTGTTCTGCAGCTATCACTGGCTTCACCTCATCAACTTCCATCGTCTCAACTTGAAATCGGTTGATATCAACCGTTGTGTCGACAGTACCCACAGCAGCAGATTCTGGCTCTAATAACTTCACTTGTTGTGTCCGACTTATCTGGAGGTCACAAAAAATTTTAATCATTACTAACTGAAAAGAGTATCTAGTCCCACAGCATGCGAAAAACTGAAGATTGCAAAACAGAAAAAGGGGCGGTGTAACGACCTAAACAACATTTCAGCAATCTGCAGAACACAATGGCCAGACAGATACAATGGTACATGCTTGGACATATTTTTTCAGTAGCATACCGGGAATGTTGCAGCAATATGAGTCTCAGGAAGTGATGTACAGCCATTGTTCACTGTCCCCGTACCCTTTGCAGTACCGTCGGTTGAAGAGCGTCTTTGCGATAAAATCGTTGTGGAACGAAAAGCTGGCTGAAATCAATGATTTTGAGCAAAAATCTCCCCAACATTTCCGAGTCAGTCAAACCATCATAAATTTTGAGAAAAATTAATAGCTGACTTACTTTGAGCAGTGGAACGGCTGTAGATGAGCATGTTGTTGTTGGTTCTATCATGCCCTGTTTCGTTGACAAAAATTTTGCTGATGTTTGCAGCGTCGGTTGCGTTGAAGTCCCAGCCGATGTCGTAGAAACAGAAGTAACAGAAGTAGCTGCACTAGGAACTAAAAGACGGCTACCAGCTATACAACTTGGCTCACATTCACGAACTGTATGACCACCAGTGCTATCAACTACCTGTTAAATATTATGAATTAAAAATACAATAAAGTGTTAAAACTCCTGACATACTTTACTTAATAAAAACTGCAAGAGATTTAACTCCGAAATTTAAACATGACAAACCACACCAGTTGATAAACTCGTGCATTGCCAAGATCATCGACCGAAACATATAACTCATTCCCGCGCGGTATGCCTGAAAAATTAGAGTAGGAATGAAAAGTTACACTTTAATAAGTTGATAAAAAGTGAACAATTGATATTTAACACTATATCTATTGATATTTACAGGCGATGACTTGTTCGTAGTAATCTTAAGCGACGCCTCATGTCTCTGTTATGAAAACATGCAATTCCCACAACAATTTAAGAAGATTTTTCCCACCTGCTGCTGGCAGTGGAACTGGCATAAAAACTTTCGATCCTTCTCTCGTCTGCGGTTGTGGATGCAGCTGCTGCAATTTACAAGTTTTATAGAACTGAAAATTCGGCTTGTCTAAAAATTTTTCAACGAAAAGAAAGCAGTAGCAAGTTAAAGGACTAATCAATGTGAACTGCAAAATAACAAAGTGTTTCTTAAAACATAATAAATGTGAAAACAAGATTGTGCTAACCGGTGGTGGTCGTGAGAAATGAAACCCTCCTAAATTTGGCATTGGCACATCCACCGGCCTTGAAAGATGATCGTTCAACATTTGCTCATTAACAGCTAAACGACGTCCTTCACTGTATGCAAAGTGAGAACCACGCGGTGAAACTTCAAAGATATCCAAAACATCTGTCCCTTTGAGGTTCTTCCTGAAACGAATATGTATGTTCTATAATCAATTTATTTACATTCAGCGTACAGCTTCATATCTAAATCTATAATACAAAACATAAAAAAGCTACTAACCCTCGACAAATGTTCAGCAGTATACCCGGCAAAGTAACGATAATACGTTGCATTACAAATGGTGACAATATTGGTCGCGGTTCAAACAAGTTCGGATGGTTGCAACATTTCCGAAGCTGCATAACAATATTCAATACTGACATAACACTACCTGACCGCAAGTTTTCTCTCGTCCTAAAAAAGATTCAAAATCAATTAACTATAACTTGAACTTCAGAGTTTATCACTATAAATAAAAGCTGCTGTTAACAGATTTGGTGGTACTGTATAAACCTTAAGAGGAATTATAAGTCTAAAAAAGTAGTCATATTATTTTGAAAATTTCGCTATATTTTTCAATTTCATAGCCCAAAGTGACAATATACGGTAACAAAACAACACAAACCACAAAGATGTAAACAATATAAAGATATGAAGGACGGTAACATCGAAATAAAAACATGCTTTAAGTATTCACAGATGTCATAACACTCAGAAATCCAAATTTTTGTGTTCATAAGTTACAGCACTTTGCTTTTATTTTAAATGATTCGCAAGAGAACTTACGATCTTCTGGACATAAAATCATCATAGAGGCATCGCTGTCGCTTCGACAGAGGACATTTGATGATATGCTCCATTTTTTCTGGCAACTGTTTTTCCACATCACTTTTCAGACGTCGTAAAATGAATGGCCTAAGTACCTAAAAGTCACCCTTACAAAGCTTCAGATTTAACGGATTTCAAAATACGGATAAATTCTTTAGATACTAAAAACCTGTCTCATAATAGCCACTGTAATCTCGAAAGCCATGATTACTTTTATGAAGCTTGTATTAATGACATAAAGTATTCGTTTACTCATAGCTCTAGTTGTAAATGTTAATCTGAAAAATGGGAAATGACCATCGAAAAATTACTTCATTAGCTTATTAAATCATTCAAAATACAAATTTGCTTATTACACTCCTACCAATTTTGCCTTCTTCTACACAATGACAGGATGAATTGTCAAATTATGAAGCTTCCAGACATATTCAATCAAGCATTGAGAATGTCCTATCGTTATAACATTGCAGGATAGGTCGATTAAAAAAGGAACGTTTAAGAAAACTTTCGAGAAACACGTACTTTATGAAGCCTCTGTATTAAAGGAGCATTCCATTCTGTATTACCTTCCATCATATCACTTAGAGGATTACTAAACCAGTCTTTGAAATCGTTATGGGAAGCAAAAATAGCTGGCATCAAAAAATGCATAAGTGACCAAAGTTCCATCAAAGAATTCTGAAGCGGTGTACCCGTCAAAAGTAATCGACGGCGAGCACGGATGTTGAGCAACGTTTGCCAACGTTGACTTTTGAAATTTTTGATATTTTGTGCCTGCAAGGAAGAACATAAGTTTGATAGAGGTACTAAGTCATAAATGAGATGCATGTAGCAGCTTTCTATCAATATTTACAACAAAATGAATTTTACCTCATCAAGGATAAAGTATTGCCAACTCTTATGTTTAAATGACCGAATATCTTGTGTAACAATTTTGTATGAAGTAATGCAAATATGAAAAGCATTGGTTTTCGACCACCCCTGAAAAAATCTCAATTATCACAATTATAAAACAACCACTAAATGCCCATTTTTGACAAGAGCATTTTTGCTACTCTATAACACCGTAGCTATCAACACCAGATTTTTGTGAGAATTTCAAACAAAAAAAAGACCATTAAAAGCAGGGAAATGTACAAACTTTCCGTTTTTCTGCCCTCTCTTTTTGATTTCCAAAGTAAGTGAGTAATTTGAAAGCTGGGCACCATTTTTTAAATTCCATTTCCCAATTTAAGATGACCGATGTTGGTACAATAATGAGATGTGGTCCCCAAATATATTCTTTGCATGCTAGATGTGCAAGCAGTGCTATAGTTTGTATCGTCTTTCCTAAAATTATCAAAAAAATTTTTGCAGAATGAAAGAATAAGTTGTTGAAATTAAAAAATTCAACAGTTTCAAAAAAATTAAAAAATCACATACCTAAACCCATTTCATCAGCTAAGATGCCATTCAAGCCATTGTCGTATAAAGTGACTAACCAATCCAAGCCCACCATTTGATATTCCCTCAACGCACCCCTGACCAAATGTGGTACTTCCGTTTTGACTTGTGTCGTTTCCAACGTGAACCCTTTTGGTTGAAATTTCAAAGCTTCCTCTGCAATATTTGCTAACTCCTTTTGTCGCTCCTCACTATTCTCTGATGTCAACCGATCATAATTTATCGCAGTGCCTATAACGCCTTTCTCCGCGTTTTCTACATGCGTAGAATCAAGAGTCTCCTTTTCCGACACCGATGAAACACTTTGCGTAAAGGATGTACTATGACGTGTCGAGTCTTCCTCTGAAATAGGACTTAATTTTGAAAAACGGAAAACATGAACGGGATAAGAAAATGTAGCCCACCAAAGTAAAGAAATAAGGTATTTTAAAATAACTGCTGTGACAAATACCCTGTGTGATTTCCGACGCTGTATATTCAGTAGATACTTCACTTCCTTCTAGACGTTTATAATCGGCAGATGTACCCTGTGTAGGCTCAAACAAGTTCTGTTGTTCCGACTTTGAAAAACTTTCTAAGTATTCACGTGGAAGCTGGAATTGGAAGAAATATTCAGCATAGTTTTTCTCTATCTTATGGATGATAATAATAATGATATATAAAAAGACTAATATGAATGGATTATCAAAGCATAATGTTCGTGTATGTATGTATGTGTGTGTGTGTGTGTGTGTGTGTCACTGGTGTGTATAATTTATAAAGAATACAAGTGATCCACCAAAAAAAAATGTTTCGCTTAACACTAATTCTCTTTGATACACCACTAATTTTTTTGCCTGTTTTGAGAATTTCACAAGTCAAAAACATACCGAATCAAGAAAATCGTCAAGTTCAAGACCTCCTTCGGTCACCAATCCTTGCATTTCTTCCTCGACATTACCATCTCCTGCTTCAGCATCCGAAATTGAAATATCATCAGAATCGGTTGAAAAACTTGCAGCATCTTCATCTGCAAAATACGCTTTTTTGTAAAATATAAATACGTTCATCCAAATCAAGAAATTAATGATTTTCAAAAAAAAGATCAATATTAAATATTGCAGAAATACAAAATGTGTTATTTTCGACTCCGAACAAGCAGTAATGGATTAGTTTAATAAGCAAGAATGTAAACCTTTAATAATGTCACCGCTTTGCAGCGACGATGCTCTGCTCGATCTTTCGCCTATCAAACCTTCCTGCACCATTTCACTCAACTTATCAGCACGACCTACCATCACTTCAAGTTGCTGGTCTAACGCTTTCCGCTTCATTGACTCGATTATCTCCTGGAAACACATTAAACCTTAAATTGAATCCCATCTGTTTCTCTCGTCAAAGGAAATAATTCGATTTACAATTTTTACATTTAAGTAGAAGTCTTAAAAAACTAGTGTCTACCAGTATATAGGACAACGCAAGAAAAAACCGGCTTTTTACCAATTCTACCACTACCAATATTTAAAACCAAAACGAAGATAGAATTACAAAAAATTTAGTATACAAAAAATTTATAGATTTACTAGAAAAATAAGGGGAGAAAAGTCTCAACCTGTGCACGTAAATCAACCACTCTATCAACATTTTGCCAGAAGTCTCGAACCATTTTTGCGATAAGCGCACAAATACGTTTTGCTTCCCTTACGGCTCGTTGTTCTGCTCGTTCCTTTTCCTGTTCTCGATCCCGCAACATCCGTGCAATTTGATATGAGAACTATATTTGTAAAAACTATTCAACAACAACTTAAAAATCAAAATGAAAACAATAACTACTTTGAATGTCCACATATTTTGACCACTACATTAATCTTAAAATATGCCGACTTGAGAATTCGATAACCTTTTTCGCCGCCTGACGCTTAAAAGTTCGTTCCTGACGAAAATCCATAGCCATCCAGCGCATTTCTTCGAGCAAATAATCCCAATGTGTTTTGTTTCGTGGAGGCATTTCAATCATTGGTAATCGCGATGCTGTCCAGAGACCTTGTCTTCGAAGTTCAGCAATTCGTGCTAATACTTGAGCTTCCTGGGAAGTAAAGTAGTGAAAAAAGTACGATATGTTGGACAATTTTCAGCTCGAAAATATTCGACAATATCCTCAACACTTGGCCTAACAAATCTCTCAACTGTCAGGAAACCCAAGAGAAATCTAACACAAATTATAAAAATCCCTACGATTTCGTCAACAGAGGATTGTTACATCTATATATCCTTTATATTGTAGTCTGTTTCAACATCTTATCAAAGGCGAAATTAGTTACATCATTTACAAGCTTTTTTGTAGTTAACCCTAATTTAGTAAGACGGCTAACCGTGTGCCAGTCTCCTTTATTGCTAACAAAGCAACATTAACCTCACACAATCTTTGATCTGCCTAAACCTCAACCACCAACCCTTTGTGCTTGGATATCGCCTTATAATCTCCTTATAACCGTGATTTCACCATTTGAATGTGAACAAGTTTACTTATCACTGTGCTATAACTTACCCCTTATTGTAATCTTAAACCCTCCCACACGAGGATATATATACCATGGGACAGGATCGAAGGGAGCTTCTTTACTAATTTCTTTTTGATCCGTCATTTCTTCTAGGTCTCGATCATCCAACTTAATAGGTGTTTCACTGGTTAATGATCAATTATGTTGACTTTCATGGTATGATTTCCTTTTTCTGAGTTACTACTCCTAGTTTTGCTCTCGTAGCAGGATATGATTTCGTCGTTTTGTCATCAACCACTATATGTTAAGAGTCAAAAAAGAATTTTGGAAATTGCTTAGCGTTGTTGGAGAGGTCAAAATAAAGCATTCAATTTTTTCATCAGGAAATTGAATATGACGGACCGGTGCACTCAAAGATTAGGATTCTTCTGAAGTTGACAGACAGTTTTTATACTTTCGGCGTCAAAAACAAATCCATAAAGTAATAAGGAAACTAACTTGTTTGGCCACTCGTTCAACACTTGACTCTACTCCAGCTGCTGAGGAACTTCGAGGTGTAGAATGAGCTGTGGCTGACGGTATCGAAGACGCCGGATGTGCCACAACCGTTGAAGTGGATGGTTGTTGCTCCATATATGATGAGCAAGGCTGTAAAGTCCAAGCTCGCAATAAATTCTTAGAAAAGTTTCAAAAGTAGGAAACTAAAAATTCGAAGCAACAACGAAAGCGGTTACCGATGCTGCGCTATTTTCCTCCACCTTTATTTCAATAGGCGAAAGAGACGCTTCTGATGCATCCAAAATTGGCCGAATGTACTGTTTTCGAATGATGACATCTTCCCGTTTTGTCTCTGGACCTAATAACGAATCCAGAGATATTCCGAAGCTAAAAAATTGAGGAAGATAAAAGACCTATAGTGAATAAGGACTTTCACGACAATTTTAAATAGCTTTATACTATTTAACCTGAAGCTATTATTAAAGTTAAGTTAACCAACCCAAACTAATAACAAAAACATACCCCTCACTATCTTCAAATGTTAGTTCGCTGCCAACGACACCAGCATCAGTATGATCCTCACTTTCATTTCCAATAGTCGTTCTGAAATAGTTTAAGAAAACATATTTTCTGACTGCAAAATCATACAACACACCTTTTTTTTAAATTTCCAAAACAAAACTACTCAAAAACCCTACCTCTCTAATGCAATAATTCTTCTAGTATTATGGATGAGTCGCATTTGGGCTATTAGCCGAACGCCCAGCTCTATTTTCGCATCTGTTTTTCTTCTCGTACTGACTCCTTCTCTTTTAGAGCATACTTCCATAGGATCGTCACTATTATGACGACGACGTCGAGTCTGGACGAAAGTAGTGACAATTAATTCAAGTAAATAATAAAAGTTGAAATTCAAAAGCTTAATTTTCAAATATGCTATCAGTCAGAAACCTAATTTCAACATTCTCAACCAATCAAAAACCAAAATAACAGAAGGAAAACCACCGCTACATATGATCAAGCATAATCGACATTTCAAATTTTTGAAGTGGAGAATAAAGAACACTGAGGCACAACTCGCTCGTGTGGTAACTGTGATCTTCGTAGAAACGGATGTTATTTCATTAGAAGTTCTGAGGAAAATGGAATATGGCAAATCTTGACCGCTATAACAATATATATCAATATGAAATAAGTTCAAACTTACTGGAGGTGACGTGTCATCACCCGATAAGTCCAGCGATACCACGTCATCTGGTCGATTTGCACTTGTCGTTGCTGTGTTAACATTACGCCGTGAACGACGGACGGAACGTGTAGCACTACTCATAATTGACTGGCAAACGTCCAGTTAGCAATCATGATGCGTTTTACGATGACTTCCGCAACCCTCTAAAGTCCTGCAGTAATTTCTTTAACCATTACTTCACAATAACTACTCTCCCCCCTTCAACAGTATGAAATTTCTCACATAACTTACAGAGAAGAAAATTACACAGAATCGTCAATTAAACCGCAGCATGTAAAACTCTTCAATACACCAGCCGTACCCCAACCCCGGAATCGAACCTCCCGAGCCTGTTTTGACCTGTAAGAACAAGCTGCCACGGCGATACCATACCTTTTCCAACACGATGGGCAATCGGGCGTTATGAGAATCATACCATCCAATGCAACTGAAAATTCTCAGTTAGGCTGCACTAATTTAACCCGTCGATCGGATCATCCTTCTACCTCAAAGTTAGGTTTTTTTTTTGTTTTAAATTGGCTTAGACTGTAACATAATTTCTGCGCATCAGTTTTAAGCACTATTGGGAAGGAAATTGGTGGTACGGAATGGATACTAAGAAACGTAAGCCGTAGTCAGTGACGTGCTGTTTTTGTTGATTTATTAGTGATTGTGAATTGTGCATGCATTCACACATGATCAGTAGGTAGATGGATTAATGGATAAGTAGCCTAATTGACTGATGGTTGAACAAATCATTCGTATGAGTAAGCTACTAAAATGGCTGATATCGCGGTCTCCCGTGACTACCAAGATCTATTGAAATCCTAAGTAATTCTGCTGCGACCGTGATTACTAAATGATATAAATGCAAAAGGAAGGGATATGAATCATATGAAATGCGGATAGATCGCCCTTATTCTCTCTCTCTTATTTGCATACTAAAATTTCCTGTATAATTGAGTTTGTATATTAAAAAATTTAGATTTCTTTATATCATTTCCGCTCGTCTTTCAAATTTCAGTTTTTCATCCAGAATTTTCAAATACATAACGTAGTGATGAAGACTTGATTTTGCTTCTTGTAGGAAGATGGCTTTAGCGTTGTTAAGTGTTAATATTTGTCAATTCAGTGGCTGTGGACTTCATTTTGGAAATCTGCATGATTTACTGCAACACATCGAAGAGACACATATCCGTAATTTAATTTATTTTATAATTTCTGGTTTTTTTGCTGTTATTAAGATAGAACGGTTTCTGAAAAGTTAGAAAAATATGAACCGATCATTTCTCGCTTTCATAAATTATCTCGTCTGATACGATTTTCTATTCTGTTGTAATCAGTGATATTAAGGAAATGGTAAATTAGACTCCATCTGGAATACTGTTAAAGATGATTTTTTAATGAATTCTAACTTTGAAGTTTTTGTTTGAAGGGTAGGTAAGACTAGCAGTTTCCAACTTACGGCTTTATCAGAATTCAGAAGTTAGCTGAACTCATAATAGCGCGATCTGTGCATTCAGCAGGGTGTTGTGAAAAGTGCTTGTTAAAAAGTAATGACACATATTTGTTAAGTGCAAGCAGTAATGGGTGAATGCATACTACTTGCTTGAGTTTTTGACTTTAAATTTCATTCGCTGTGCTTATTTTATAGCTGTATTCGAGGACGAAATGAAGAAAAAAGAAAATGCTAAAAGTTCTTCATTGAACGATGATCCATCAAAAGCTGCTGCACTAACTGCTGTTTTTCCACTAAGCGCCATTTGCAAATAAGCTTTTATTCAAGTCTTAAAGAGATACATCGTAATTTTGCTAGCAGGAAGAATTAAGCATGATTTTGAACTTTTATCACTAGGGCGAAAATCACTCGCCTGAAAGTATTGTTTAAATCATTAAAAAATAAGTGCGGGGTTTATGTTTGATGAAAAAATTTAAAAAAAAAACAGAAATTTCCGCTGTTTTCCTAATCCAGTTGTCAAATTTCAGTGATGTTTTTAGATTATTTTCAATATTGCCTTCTCAGAAAGCAGTTCCCATCAATCCTGAACCCGTGAAGCTTGCAATTGGCCATTACAGGTAAAAAAACATTGATAACTTTTACCTTGCCAGAGATAATGTTGAGATCAGTACTTCACTTTGAAAACTATCTTTAACTCTGTTCTGAAATGTGTTTTAAGAGCTACTAACTCCATCACTTGCGTGCTCTAGATGGATTTTCGTGTCTGTCCTTATACCATTCTTTTTTTCTAGGGTTAAAAAAGCAGTCATTACAGGTCGTGATTACTTTTATATCACTTTCATGGTTTTCTAGGAAAAAAACATTAGCTGCTGCAGTTGCTGGAGCAAATGCTTTGGGACAAGCTGGAGACAAGTCGCGTTTTGGTAGTTTTCTGAATTCCAATTTATTGCTTGTGTTGTCAGTTGATATATATCTGTCATAGAAAGGATGCTGTAAACAGTGATTCTGAAAGTTTTGAAAAGTTTGACGTTAAAGGCTTTCCAAAAAGCCTAAGAAATCATTAATTAGAGTGTACTGAAAAATAGATCTGCCTAAAACTTACCATCAGTGTTTTTTTTCAGACACTCACGATGAGGAATCAAATGATACATGCAGAAACGAAGATTGTGATGACTATGAGCAAGGGTGAGATTTAAGATTTAAATCATTTTGTGTAATCTCCGAAGTGAAGTTTTTACGGAAGAGTTGTAGTACCTTATTTCTACGCTATTTTCTTTTTTACACAAAACTGACATCAGAACTTTTCTGAGTTACCTGGTTAAAACGCGAATGACATATAAATTCTTGTCCCTATTGGAATTTCTTTTTTTATTCTCCTTCATTACGTTCCATAAATTTCACCTTAACTGCATGTTCAAAATATACAGGACTGATGAAAGGCGACACAAATGCCCAGTTGAAGGATGTAACAAACGGTATAAAAATTTGCAAGGAGCACGTTATCATGCGCGTCAAGTACATGGTTATACTGAGGATAATGGTGCAAATAGTGCAGTATCATTCGACTTAACTGCAGTGGTACCTGGGCAAGTTGCTCCACTAATACAGTCCGGCGCACCCAGTAAATATGCAAAGTTTGTTGTTTTTTGTGAAAGAATCTTTTATTGTATATTAGAAAGGTTAATGGGATTTCGAACTTTCTGCACACTTTTATACCTAATTCAAATTTGGCTTAGATACAGGCCGAGCAAAACTGTTTGAAACTGGACTGAACGTCAAGATTTCAATCGAACTTATTTTAGCATAATTAATCTTAAAGCTATTATGATTTGCAGTTTACGTCCCTACAAATGTAGCCAGTGCTCAAAACGTTACAAAACTATTGTTGGATTAAATAACCATGTGCAACAGTCACATCAACGTATTAATAACCGTGAGCTGTTCTTTCATTGAATCTGAGTTCTGACTTTTCAAGAAATTAATAAAAATGAAGTTGCAGCTGGAAATGCTACTTTGTCAACAAATCTAGTACCAGTTTCACCCTCAGCCGTCTCTGTTTCAACAACACATAATAACGTTCCATCACCGGTAACTTCCAGTCATGTATAGTTTGAATTTTCCTTGAACAATAGTGTAGTTCGCGCTACATTTCTCCAACTGGGACATTTCCAGCTATAGATTATGGAATTGGCGTCCATGCATAATGCAACGGACAAGGTCATAAATGCAGGAGATATTTTCTGCCATGTGGAAACCATGAAAAATCGGTTACAGGCGACAGGAGAAAGTGATGAACACATGGCAGTACCATCGGGTTATTTGACATCGACAAATGTTCCGAATGTAACGCAAGTTCGAATCAGTGCACCATTACCGTCTCTTCCATCAGCTGCTGGACATCAATATCAACAACAGGTGGTATAATATTATTAGAATAAACCGCGTTAGTTATTCGGACTTATTTAACTCCTGGATTTAAATTTTAAACGTTCCAGCCTGGCAGTGTAACAAAGCTTGTGCCAACAACAGTTAATAGTATGGTAACGAGGAATATGAACGCTCTCTCATCATATGGTCCACAAACAAATGAACCGCTAGCTTCAGTTATTCCCCGAACGGATACATCGCAGGTCATTGGTTTTTGCATTTACATGAATTGAAGTTGCGGCAAAGGTATTAAAAATAATGATATAGGAAAGCAGAACGCTGCCATATGCCTTTGTTACATTTCATCTTGAACTCTTGTCGCCCTCCTTGACACTGACAACATTTTAGTTCAAAACAATCTTTTACCAAGATAAAAATTTTGTTCTGCCAACAATAAATGCAACTATTTACATTTGAAATAAAATTCAAGTTTACAGAAGCTAAACCAAGCTGGACACAACAAATAGGATGCGCGATTTCCAATCTCTAAGAATACTTTGATCACTGTTAATCCTTCATGAATGACATCATGTCGCTTGGTGAATTGGGTATGTATAAAGTCATTATAAACCGTAAACAGTAACAATAAAATTATTTGAAAGCTCGGAATCTTCGGAATAACGGGTGTCGATCTTCATCCTTAACAGTTCTTGTTTTCTGCGTATAGGAAATAGAGTTGCTTCCAGAGAACGATGAAAACGAACCTTCTTTTCGCATAGTCTGCGAAATATACAAATTAACATTCATAAGAAGTAAACATGAAAGGCAGAAGTGAAGGCCAGTAGCAGTCCGAAATAAAATTATGACTTTTTATTATTCGGCTTACGGTTGAATCTTGCTATTGCAAAATCTAAGGTAATCTGATGAACCATAACGACTTAAAAGTGTGCCGGAAATCTAACACATTTACATAACAGCATAAGATTTTTCTGATATGTACCGAGAGAAACTAGAAACTGGCTTACTTTAGCTTCTCTTGAACCCTCTACGCTTTCTTCCTTAATGTCCTCCTCTTCAGCATCTGCGTCTGAAGCAGCAAGTACTTGTTGCAGAAGCTGAAGTTGAGATTCCTTGGTGGCCAATTTCAATGTTTCCTTCTCCATTCCTGGTAGCCGGTTCACAACCTGTTTAAAATAAATTTGTAAAAGTTAAAAAAAAATAAATTTGTAAAAGAAGTTGAATAGTTCACATACTGTTACAAATAATGAATGAAAAAACTTCTAATTTTTCTTGAACAAATAGTTCGGGATAGTTGGAATGATATTAGTGAAAATAGGAGATACAAACCTTATATGCATAGCCCTGATTTACTAAGAAACGCTGTCGTTTGCGCGAGTAACTCATTTCAACAGTATCCTGAAAAAGGCTACCATAGAACAGCTTCCAAAAACATAGCCTCCAGTTAATGAGAAGCAACCAGAACTGGAACTCAAATGAAAAAATAAATTAGATTTAAGGTGTTACCTGTGAAACCAACGAATAGAAGAATGCGTTGAATCCACCACCTGAATTTTTTTTAGCACGTAATATACGACCCAACCGTTGCGCCTCTTGTCTCCTAGACCCACCTTGTGCTGAAATCTGGATCAGGACGTTTGCTTCGGGCAGATCAAAAGATGTGTCTGCAACCTGTAAAAATATAAAACTGGACTGGATGCATGAAGCATGCTCATTCGATGAGGTCAGCGGAACTATCATTCTTTTCAATTGCCTTCTGGGACAAAATACGGTGTTTTCATGGTGACATAATTGCCAAATACTGTCAAGTAGGGTGTCACTGATGCAAAAATCATTTCATTATATTATCGCTTTGTTACATTTTTCTTTTTTTTCCTCCTATACCGTTAGCGGATTAGCACCATGGATTGTATTTGTGGTTGAATTAACTGTAAACAGACCTTTGATACGAAAATTGTGTTCACTTTAGGATTATACTGGAAATTTTGTAAAATCTTCATCCGCTCATTCTGTCCTGTTTCACCATATAGAAATG
The DNA here is from genome assembly GCA_013365375.1 of Litomosoides brasiliensis. Lineage (NCBI taxonomy): Eukaryota > Metazoa > Nematoda > Chromadorea > Rhabditida > Onchocercidae > Litomosoides > Litomosoides brasiliensis. The sequence goes on from JABVXW010000313.1 coordinate 54,951, forward strand.
GATTATCTGTCTCTATCGAATATTTCTTCAGTGCGAATACATTGTCAGAAAAGACGATAATCTTAAATTTGGAATACATTATGAATAGGCAAATACAACTATTTAGAAGACCAATAAAGCTAGAGTACTACATTCAGCATGGCATAGTTTTATCTTGTAAAAATCCTAGAAAAGAATTCCGATAGGAGCTTGACATCAAAATTATTATACTATGCTGTGGCTTTATCGCAAACTGTAACGGTAATTACCGGGCCCTAAGCTGGATATTTCTCTCTTGTTATTCACTTTCCTGGTGTTTTTTGCCGTTTTGCTGATAAATGCTAGTACTTCACACGGAAATATGATTAATATCCGTGCACGGTTGCATTAAAAGGATACGATAAACGTTAAGAAGGGAACAAAAACTATATTTTGATCTTCTTTCCAGCAAACTGCTTTGCTATACCATTTCTGAATAACTTGTGTTAAAAAGTGTCCCGCCTATTCCACTTCTCGTGATCGAAAAAAAGAACAAAGGCTACAATCCTCGCCTTGTCATTTCGTCGCTCGTGATATTTGATAAGAAACTGACATATGCGGAATTTATTTGGATTCATTACAGCTAGTAGAAGACGGCGGCCAATTTGAGCACGCAAATAATACGAATAAAATTCAGCAGTCATAGGGCACCAAACCTGAAAGACAATTCGACAAACATACCATACTACCATGTTTAAACAAAAAACGACAAGTAAACAATCTATGAAGACCTTATTTAATCGCAATATAACATTCTTTAAAAAGCGTTACCTCAGCACACTGAACTTTCGCAATCTGTCCTGCTTTTTCAAGTTCCATCCAATTTGCTTCATAAATTTTGGGACCGATCAAGAAATTTAAATCCGTGATTTTATCGTCTTCACGGACCAATGTAGCCGTTAACCCTAACTTACAGTGTGCTCGAACAATCGTTAATACTCGTCGAAACATTTTAGCTGGTATTGTGTGTACCTCTACAAACTGTTGTAATCAGTATCTGTATATACTTCAGGGTTAAATTCTGAATAATGAAAATAAGAGTGGAAATTCAAGCTTCTCTCGAATAATGTGTCGAATATTCACGGATTCACGGAATATAAATTCACAGACTTACACATTTCTAAATAAACAAGACTATACCATCCAGCAGAACGAGTCCCCATTCGCGGCTTTCTATATATTTCATGGCTTCTTCGGCTGCATACGTTCGTTTTCCAGTATACGCAACCATGGAATAAGTACTTATACAAACAATTGGCTTATTAGCATTTGAACCAGATGGTACTGGGTCACGTGCCTCACGCGTAAATCGAACCAATTGGTCATCCCGAATTGTTGACCAAAGCTAAGGATTTGCAAAGTGAAATTCTTCTCAAAAATCTTCCAAAAAATTTTTCTCCACTCAAGCAAAAACTTGTTCGCAACGTAGAAAAACGTCATAAAAATAATTTAAAGGAAAGTTACAAAAACATGGAAGGTCCGTCTCAATAAACAAACATGCATTTGAAAGAAATACCTTAAACTGTCCGCGCCACTGCTCTACTGAAACGTTTGACGTTGCTAATACCAAGCATCGTTTATTGATTGTTGTTGCTGCCGTAACCCCTACCAACGTTTTACCAGCACCACAGGGTAGGACAATGACACCAGAACGTGCGCGACTATTACCAAACATCTTCCGTAAACTCTTTTCCTGATAAGACCTACGGAGACGGCATTATTTGGACTTGTAATGAACTTTTGTGTACGAGCTTCAGGAAGTCCTTTTTTATCAAAATCTAAATCAAAGCACAACAATACCTTAGATTAGTGGATGACTTGAGATCGATTCCAAGATTTTCATTGAAAGTATCGTTGCGAAAATCATATTCCGCTAGCAATGGATATTCCAATTCGATGCAACGTTTCTGTACAATTTCAATTGATTCTTGCTTGATCTTTAAAAAAAATTCTAATTGCTATTAGATTTTAAAGATTTTTTTTCTAAAATAAGCATATACCTATCTTAAGTTTAATCAAAAAATCTTTCTTCAACTTACTTCAAACGTTAAAAGCTGCAGGTTTTTGATGGCTTCCTCATCCTCATCTTCATCATCACCGTCTATTTTACCGTAATATGAATTGATGTCCTCTGGCACATTTGATTTTTTGACATCTTTCTCTTTTGCTTCTTGTTGCTGCTGTTGGGTTCCCGGAATTTGTATTTTCTCCATGTTTATATTCTGATAAATAAACAAAGCAATTATGTACCGAGAAAAACTGCTAAGAAATAGGCCTTAGAAGAAATGAAGACCAAATTTATGTACCAAAAAAAATTCAATCCGAATGACAGCTGAATAACATGTTTAAAAAACATCCGTGAACTTGACTCTATTTATTGACTCTATCCTACTTCTATTTATGTTTATTTATCTTGTCCTTAGCATCGTTTTTTTTTCAAACAATGGTTATTTTACCCAGTAGGAAAGCAAAAATCGTGAACTTTTTAAATTCATTAAAAAAACCCCATTATCTGAAGAAAAAGTATGACAGTTGGATATATTTTGTGATTCAGCGATTTCATGACCTTAATGTTCTGAAAATCACTGATTGTTTAACGGATGTTTAAATTCAGTAAGAGGACTTGTCTTACTGTTTGCGATATTTCGATTGGCTGCTTGTCTTCTGCAAGACACTGTTGGATTACTTTATCCTTCAGTAAAGTTTGTATAACGTCAGAACGGCGCGATTCAATGAAATACCGATTGTATTTCAGCACTAATTTCACCTTTCCATAACTAACAGTACACATCTGTAAATGGAGGAAAATGATTCGTTAGAAATTCTTGTAACGTTTATTTTATTTTTATGCTATCCACAAGTTTTTCAATTTATTAAACAAAATTATTAAGAAATTCAAATATTACTTTTATAAACTCAATAATTCCCTTTGGTAAGGATGACTTCGATAATCGATCCAAATATTCAATAATATCACTAGTTTGTAAACCGATTGACACAGCAGCGTATAATGAATACGCCGTAAGCTGATATTCATGAATAAATTCCGGTCTACAGACAGGCTAAATGACGATATCATGATTTACTGTAATAAAGCAATAGGGTAGTCCTACATGTCCACTGTTATATACCATACTATGATACAGGAATGAATGTATTAGTATAATATCCAAAGAAATCCTTCCCAATATTTAAGTGTAAATTTCAGTATTGACATTAGGATGTTAGAGTGATGAATACATGACGTATGAATAGTTGTCAATAATATGATAAGCAACCTCGGAAATGGCAATCAGAAAATCATGGGCATGCTTATACACAGGGCTGAATGATTCCAGGAAGATATGTCCATCGGGAGCAACCCAAAGCGGTCGTGATGCATGGTCAGACTTTAATTTCATTTCATGCCGATAATCTTTTGCTCCAAAATCATCAGTACGTGTAATCATAGTCTGTCCATCCAAATTCTGGCTAGCTGCTTTTGGTACTGAAATAAAGAACAGATGAACTAAATACATAAAGTAGCCATTTTTAAATGAAAATCAGCAAAAGAAATAGTCGAAATAACCAGTAATTATACTTCTTCACCTTTCCCTTCCTAATCAAGGAAATGCAATGTAGTAAATGTACCGAATGATGACAAACGATGTACGGTAATATAAGATAAAAATGGATAATATAAGTGCGGATGCTATATTGACGATTTTCCAGTCCATATTTAAGATTGATTGTTAAAATTCCTAAACTAAAAAATTGCAAAACTTTCTGCTTTTATTGTAAGAACTTAGTCAATAGTATGCTGTGTCAAACCTGAGACCGTTAAGATATTATTCGTAGAACAAAGCAATATTCAAACTTTAATGCATCCGTAGCTATTTCTAAAAAATCTACCTGCAGCATCTTTATCATTTGGACCACTTTTTTCACCCATATTACTCGATTGAGAATTCTCATCAGCATTGAAATCAGCATTATACTGCTCCCAACGACCGCGTTTCCGCCTTTCACTTTTCCCAGGTGCCATTTTATTACGCAAATCTGTAATATGCAACAAATCTAGTAGTATCTGAAGAATCTATGATAAAAATGGCACCGCCGATGCAGGCATATATACTTACTATGAACACTAGATTCCTTAGAAACAGTTGTATTAAGTTTTGAAGTACAAAAGGAAAATCGTGAAAAGATATCATAAATTAAATTTAATTAAAATATCAAAGGAATCCGATCCTCATTATAGCCATAACCACATATTGAATAACACTATTTATTTTAGCCGATCTTTGCAACCGCTATTCACACCAGTAAAGATAGATGAATATCAAATGAGTATTCTTGCAAAGCACAATAAAAAAAGAACAGCAATAAATGATAACAAGGAATTACTTCACTAATGTACTCAAAAATATTTGAACAATTCAAAACTCGTAATGAATCAGTGAGTACTAATAAATAAAACTACAAACATGAAATAAAACATTTCAAGAAAAGAAAATGATAAAAATATGAGCAAATTCAGATGTGAGTTTTGTTCTATTTCATTCAATTATTCTTTCAACAATGAAAGTTGAAGCGAAGCGTAGACAAAAATAATGAATGATTATCATGCAAGTACAGTTTTTTTAGCAGAACTGAAGTTTGGCGCTGATAGGGGATGTATTCGTGCATGGAGAAATTTCAGTTGATTTTTCAAATCTCCCAAACGGCGATCCTTCGCCGCAATCGGTATTACTGCTTTTACAGATAATGATTGTGAGGGTCGCATTTCTTCTGGTAACGCTTCTGACCAATTTTTCTTTTTCAAAATTGAAACCAATTCTTTTGCCTTTTGCTCACCATTAGGCAAATCAATCTTGTTTAATGTAATGATCGTTGGCTTCATCACCAAAGCTGGATCATACTTTTCTAGCTCGATATTCAGAAGTGCAACAGTTTCTAGAGCATTGCGGTATGGATTACTCACAGATAAGTCAAGTTTGAAGCCAAAGACATCAACAACCATCAGTAATATATCGCTGAACTCGAGATGCTTCAGGAATTCCCGACCTCTTCCACGATTCATTGCTGCTCCCTCTATTAATCCTGGTAGGTCGGCAATTGATAAACTGAAAGAACTGTCGTCATCGTCAGCCGATTCTAACTCTGATCCAAAATCATTGATGTAACCAATCTGAGGTTTCACTGTTGTAAATGGATAACTGGCTATCTTTATGGTTCTTTTTGGTACTAACGCCTTCATAACTGTCGATTTTCCTGCATTTGGGAAACCAACTAGACCGATGTTTGGATGAAGCTTAAGGTGAAGATCAACGAAAAATCGTTCACCGGGAGTTGCATGGAAGCAATTTTCAGCGCAGCCTCCACGACCACCCTGCGCTATTACGTAATTGTAGAACGGTCGTGAACAACGCGCTATCAGCAGTTTGGTTTCCGCATTTGTCACATCGACACCTACTGGTACCTTGAGAATTTTTGGCTTCCCATTGATACCAATGAGAGAGGTACGTGATGAATTCGTACCACTTTGACTTTGTACCTTTAATACACCATGCTTAACATTTTTCATCATCGCTTCAAAAGTCATCTTTGGGTCTCCAACCATAATCACGTCACCACCATTTCCTCCAGTACCATTAAACAGCTGCAATCCTTGTCCTCCATTACCTGCACGTATGAAAAGTCGTAAACGATCACGGTTGACAACTCCTTCATTGGAAATTGTCGAAGCGTTTAATTTCTGCTGCAATTTGATCGTGTTGACCAGTAGACGCATTGCGTATTTTATAGGACGGTAATTCTAAAAAAGTAATTTCAACTCTATTAAATCAACTGCAACAGCTTGTATAAAAAAACATTTGGAGAACCAAAGTAAAAACTACCTCGACAGCAACCGTTCTACGACAGAAGTCTGCATATCTGAAATCTCAAGGAGATAACACGCATTGAACATCACAGCATCAGATTTCGACTAATATGTTCTAAATATAATTTACTATATTAGATAAATTTATCATTTTTCAAATTCAAAGACTTGATATCGTTTTACTTCTCTAAAGATCTTTGAGTGCAATTTCTTGAAGTCTAACACATAAGCTTCGCTTTATGATTGAAAAACACCAAGCATTGCTATACTGGATGCTGAGACAACCCAGACTTTGAAAAATAGAAATACAAAATTCTTTCTGCATAAATGCTAGAGAAACTACTTATCCTATTTTTTTCTTTCCTTTTTTGCTTGTACAACACTTTTCATTTTGTTTAACTCTTATGTACATACACAGCGTTTCGTCTTATTAAAACCTTAAATACATATGCATTTAAATCCTTTAAATAGTCATCGACTAATAAGTGTGACATAAATAACATTTGAATAAGACGAGAACTTTCTGGGAAAAATATCTTTACTAAATGTGATAAGAATACATTTTTTCTTTTCAATAAAAAATGAATGAATAAGCAAACTACAAATTGTACAGCATTTCACTTTGCAACGTTTAAATTACGATTTTTCAAGAAGTGCATTCACTTCTTGAAAAATTACATACATAAAGGAATGGAAAATATATAACAAGAGACATAAGGAAATGTGCGGGGAGGAGAGAACAAATACAAGACAACTAGTGAACAAAGGTACAACTCCAAAAATAGACTTCTCGCTTTAGGAATTTTTTTGACGGTTTTTTACTTATTACCTTACCCAGTTATCATAGATATTGTATAAAGAAATATCACACTGCATTGTAACTTTTCCCGAAAACATGCACCGAAATTTGAAGATTTGACATTAACAAAGACGTTATTGGACTTTTACTTACGCCTATGCATTTAAATGTTGTGAAAAATTCCAACATCAATGTCCAGTTCAACAAAATCCTTGTAAACCTCAAAGGAAAGTATGAAAAAAATCGCCAGTTTTACGAAAGATTTGCCTCCATAGACTGGGTTAATGTAGTAATACTTATATCTGCCTCGTCTGCTTCCTTTAATTCCTTGAATTTTGCGTGCAATCGGAGCGATAAGCGAGCAAGATCGATTGGATCGGTTTCTTCCTCTTCCACTGACTCGCCTACATGTACATTGATGCTACTAGTTTATTATAAATACTGCCTCAAAATTATAGCATTAAATAACATAAAACCACAAAAACCACCTTTCTACAGTCCAGCTTTATTTTAGAAAAAAAAATTTTTGGAAAGATTTGCTAGACTCCAAAAATTATGCTAATTTAAAATGATTAAAATTAAAATGCTAAAAATCTACCAAAAAAATGCTGTGCCAAAGCATTTAGTGAGAGCGAACGTTTGAAGAGTGAACGATAAAGTGACACAATGTCTTTTACTTGTTCTTCAGGCACCTAAAACTTTATAAAAATAAAAAACGTGCATTTAGACACGAGTCAAATGACGAGCACCATAATCACCTTTAAGAAATAAATACATATTAATCTCCAGTGCACAGCATATATATATATATATATATATGCTGTGCACTGGAGATTA